>PVHP010001918.1:85870-98376 GCA_004024765.1 Zapus hudsonius | reverse complement strand
ACTTCTGAAAGTCTGTCCTCCAGATTATCAACCCTGGGACTGAATGATTCAAGTGAGGTTTTTAGTATTTCTTCTTGATTTTTGGTTTCTGCTATGATTTTATTAATAGCCTCTAATTCTTTGGTGAGATCCAATTTCCAATCTATTTTTGTTTTTGCTTGGGTTTCCTGAAAATCATTTTTTAGTTTTCTTAAGTCCTTATCAAATTTAATTAATTGATTGTCCAGCTCTTCTCTGAGTTGATTAATCTTTAATTCACTTAATGTATTTCTGAATTCGTTCATATTTCTCTCCATCGAATTCAGTGTGGAGTCTATGCTTGAGTAGGAATGCTTCAACTCATTCATGTCTTTTCTCATAAGTTCCATATCAGCCCTTAAGTGCATCATATTTGCATTGCTGTTGTGGTCAGGAGTCATATTGTTCTCTCTCTGCAATTGTTTATGGGCTCCTTCTACTTCCTTGTCAATTTCATGTTCCATATTGGGACTAGGTGCCCTTTCAGAAGAGAGTCCTGGCGACGCTGTTACTCGTCCACCATCTTGCTCCGCCCCCTCTGGGTTTTTTTTTTTTGACTACTTCGTTGGATATAGAAAATTTTCACCCAGAGAAGTTGAGTAGCTTTGTAACACATATTATTTAGACCCTGCTGCCTTTTTCTTCAATAGTAATGGTGCTTAAATACACTGGTTAGGGTTGTTACTGGGGCTATTACTGTCTTACAGAGTGTTCCCTGTTTGAACAGTATTCCTTGAACATGCAGCACAAGACTAGCTCTTGGAGGAGTTGCTTGGTTAAGCCCAAGAAGCTGTCTTTAGCTCTTTATTCTCTGCTTAGTTTAGTCCTTTAAATTTGCATTAAAACCATGATGGTGCTTACCCTTTTATCAAATGCTTACTGGCACCAATGTGTGAATTTCTTTGCATATTTCTTATAATAGCATTGATCACCATAATAATCCTACAGGGTAGGTAACAAGATCACCATTTTAAAGACAGGGAAGTTGTAACCTGCACAAGATGATAAACTGAAGGGGAGCATCTGGGCTTCTACTCCAGGATTGTTTGATGCAAAGGTGAAGCATTTCACCTTCCTCTTCTCTCCTCATAACTCTGTTGCTGCCCAGAACTCCATGAACCTAGTCTATGGATCATTGGCCAAATGAATAGCTGTGTTAAGCACTTGTCAACACTTCAAGTTCTGACCCCATTGACCTCAAACTTATAACCATTGTGTGGGACTGACTTGAAAAGGACAAAGATTGTGGTTATAGACCACAGAGAAATCACCCACTACTGACCTTATCTGCATTATCATGCTATCTGTACAGCCGAAGTGATCTGCCCTCCTTGGCTTTCACATGCTGTCATAACGTTGTCTTTAGACAGGATTAACAAGTAACTAACTTATTTACTTAGGTTGCCAATAAATAACTTGAGCCTGTTAATGATTGTCCATGTATTTAATGTGGGCCTGGATAATGCATCTAATTTCCTAGATTTAACCAATATTCTTTCCTACTTGATCTCCTATTATATTTCCATCAACAGGAAGCACATCACTTAAGGATACAATTGACCAGTGCCCTCTGTAAGCAATACACACTCATGAGCATGGTGTTTGATTCTGTATTACCTACACAAAAGTTTTGCTCAACACATAAAAGAATAAAGCTGACAGGTTTTATTGCTCTAAAATGTACTAGATCTCAAAAATTCGCTTGGGCTGTACTGTATTTATGTCCGTATTTAAAGTCTTTTTACATATTTTTAGTGTTATTAGATTGGTTGCACTATGAGGATTTGTTCTGATGTCATTTGACAGCAACAAACATAGCCCCTGGGACATAGTAGGTGCTCACTGAATACTGCTGGTGGAGACCCCCAGAAGTGAGTCAAACAAGACGGAACAGGTCTTCAGTTGAGAATTGTTCTTGCTATCAGTTTACTCTGCATAATTAAAAAGCTTTAATAAATGATTAAAAATATGTTACTGTGTTGCTAGTGTAGATTCTAGCATGGTGGTTCCCCTGTGAGGAATAGAGCAAGGGTATCATCATCGGTCTACTCAGTGTTTATGTGTAATTGAGTTGATTTAGGAAGGTTAGATTTATGATTCCCATATGGTATATTATATATTTTTCCTTTTACATACACCTTACCACATAATGTTTTTATTATGTCATACTAAGTAATGTGTATCATAGTTACATAACTGTGTATGAAAGTAAGAATAAAAAGTTCTGATGCTTCATAATCTTATGACTGTTCATAATTGTATCTTACCACTCTTTGTAATTTTGCATGTTTGTTTTGCTTTTTAACCCATATCTTTTCATCAGTCTATGAAGCTGACTTTCTACATGTTTAGATAACATAGCACTACAATAAAATTCCGCCTGAGCTAGACTGACACCTTACCTTGAAAAACCAATATATATATATATATACATTATATATATATATATATATATATATTAGAATATTCCTTTGAAGCACCTTGTGAGTTATTGAAAACTCTTCCTTTATGTGGATGTGATATACTGTACTTAATTTCCATTGTTAAACATTTAAATTACCTATAGTTTTTTTTCTTTCCCAAAATTATCTTTTTTTTTATTGTCCAAAATGAGTTACATTGTTTAGTGGGCCAACAATGAGTTGTTATCCCCAAATCCTCATTGCCCCCCTTCCCCATCCCCAGTCAGCTGGATATCCTCTTCTGTGGGCCGTCTGTATCAGTCTTTGTGGTAGAGGACCATGGATAGCCTGGTACTCAGCCGGGTTCTCCTGACCCAAGTGTGTTGTTACTGAGGGGTGCCATGCCTCTGATATTCTCCCCCACCACGGCTCTCACAATCTTTCCACCCCCTCTTCTGCTCAGTTCCCTGAGTCGTGATGGTTGAGTATTAAGGCTGCTTTAATGTTGTGAGCTTGGGGGTCTTTGTTGGTTTCTGTCACTCTGGCTTATCCTGTGTTGATTGAATGGCTGTGGCTGTGGGTCCCTTGTTTATCCCGTCATTCTCTGCAGGGTTCCATATGGATCCTCCACTATATGGCTGTGGTGGCTCATCTCTTGCCAGGATCTCAGCTTTCTGCCTGCAGTAGGTTGGTAGGGTTATATGTGCCACAGCTCTCTCACTGCATCCTGAAAAATACAAACACAATCTCCATCGGAGAGTGAGATCAGTATATTTTTAGTAGCCTCCCAGCAGTCGCATAGTACATCTTTTCTTGGGAACCCAAGAGTATGGGATCCGGTGCATATCGTCCTGAATCCCCAGTTCCAATCAAAGGTTCCCCCTCACTGACCAAAATTATCTTTTAACATAAATTTATATTGGTTTTCTACTGGGTTCAGTGAATTTCTAAAGCTAAATTTACTAAGCATCTCATGATGTTATATAAATAGAATGAATTTTCAGAAACTCTGCAGTTCACGTTCACATCCGAATCATGTAGATTGCTGTCTTTTAGAACATCATGAAATGATGATTAGCACATGTACACACTTCTAAGCAAGGATTGCTGACTTTAATACACTGCTGTTATAAGTTATGCTTACAAGTCTACAAATTAGATATTTTGCTTGCAGAAAAATATATTAAATTATTAGTTTGTAGACTTTAGTGTGGAGGCTATACAGTTTTCACCCAAACTCAGATATTTCTCAAATCTGATTACAGGCTGCAAGGGTTTTCTGTAAAGCTGGACTCAGAGTCTTGCATCTATACCTACCTACCCCGCTTGCAGTTTTGTCAGTGTGTTGGGTTGAGGCAGTGTACAGTGTGTCTCATGTGTGAGCATTCCCTCTTGAAGCAATCATTCTCAGTTCTATGTGCTATTTTAACAATGTCAATGAGCATTCTAAGTTTATTTTTTATACATTTTTGTGAACAACTATACGAACCTTTCTTCACACCAGTATTCTAACCAGGCTGCATGCAGATGAGTTGGAGTTGTTTCATTTTAGAGAGGAGTCATGTTTGATTGGGAAGGCGATAGTACTGGAAGAATACCAAAAGAAACCATTTTTAAGTGTTTGCCTCATTCTCTAGTCAATGCATTTGCATTTTAGAGGCCATGGTAAGTCTGGGTCCCTTGATGGTGCTTGTATTTGGTAACACTACTCAGGGGCTCCGTATGAAATACCCTATGGGGAGCATATGAAACAATCTACCTTCTCTATGCACTATGGTCTTTCTCTGTGCTCTGCAAAAACTGGCTTAGCATCAATACTGGTTTTGGTTCATTAATTTATTTTTTACTTATATTACATATTTGTTTTGCATTTCAGAGTGCCTAATAATTTGCAAGTCTTTTGTGCCCCATATCTGGACAGGTATGTATGTAAATTATGTATATTTAAACTTATGTATTAACCGATTTTATTTCATTTTGTATATTATAATAGCATACAGAATACATAATATGAAAATTTTTAGTATTGTTCTTATAAACATTGACACTTTCAAGGATGTACACTTTCTTTGTGCATACATTGCATTTCATTTCATTGTAAGAATCAAACATTTCTAAGATTTGATGAGGCAGAATAATCTTAATTACAAAGCATTCATCTCCTGAATCTTAGCAAGTGTTTTATGGAAGTGTACTGTTAAAGTGACTGATGATGTGGGGGTCAGACTATTGCAAAACTACTGTGTTGGATATTTTTGTTTTATTTTCGAACTTTTTGTGCTGTTCTTGTGTTTATTTCCTGTGGAGGGTGTTTTATGTAAGGAGTGGGTGCAGATGTACTGCCTTCTATACTGTCTCAAGCACTAGACAAATGGGAAGAAATATTTGCACCTGTTTGAAATCTCAACCACGCAGTGTTGTGGTTCCTGGGCAACAGGCTGGAATTCTTAAAAGCTTGGTTGCACCTGCTCAATTGTGCTTGCAGCTGTGTCAGGGGAGAGGCACAGAGAAGCTTGTTAGCAGTTTGCTTATGCTGTTACATATTTGTGTTTTGTGTACTCTTGAGTTTGAAAGATAAGAGTGCAGACCTTGGACTGTTACATTGGCTCATTATAAAGCTCCATGGTTATAGCTCCCACGTTTTTCTAATCTCTTATTTTGTATCCCAGATATTGTTTATAGCTGATGACTACCCTAGACAATGTGTATGCTGATTTTTTAAAGGTATACCTGAGAGATTATATCTCTCCAGATAACAGCGTAGATAATTTTGTCCTCGTAGAGAGACATTTGACATTTTGTGTTTGGCTCAATTTCACCATGTTGGCAGCCCCACTATGTGAGGCTGGATGTAGTTATTGATCCATTTAGCTGAACAGATTTGAAAGCATTTGGATATTAGTGGACACATGGGGCATACTCAGAAAATATAGGGTATACTGTAAGATAATTTCTTGATTTGTGCAAGTGCCTTTCTTGTATTTAGGGTGAAAGTGATGGAAGGAAAAAAAGCAAAAATTAAGTAGTAAATTCCTGAAGAAAGGCTGAAATGCACATATACATTTTAAGGCTTCATCATTGGTATTTTTTCCAAAATGACTGGTAGTGTAGTACAGTTGTTTCTTTTTGCTAATTTAAATGTATATATATATATATATACACACACATATATATATATATATATGTATATAGTCTCTGACAAATATGTGCACTTTAACCGAGACAATGATGGAGTTTATCTTATTTATAAATGCTATAATTTAATATAAAGGGATTTAACTTATTAAGTAGTTCTGATGTTGAAAACTTCCTCTAATAGCTTACACTATTCTGCTTAAGATATGTAAAATGCCAAGGAGTTTCCATCAATATTTAATAGCATAAATCTTAAGTCTTAGAGCCCCTGTATCTTTCCCTATTTATTGGCCTATATGGAATTAATGTGTGCATGTGTCTGTGTGTGTGTCACATAAAGCATCATAATATGAATTGAACTAACCCCTTGGCAAGTAGGAAATCTAAAAACAAAAGAAGGCAGAGGATTGTTTATAGTCCCTTAACACAATACCTTTTACATATTAGTTAGTCAGTGGATGTGAATGGATACATAAAGAATAAAACATTTCTGGTGTTACATTGGAACTAGAGGGACAATGCCCTAGAAACTTGCTACTTGTTATACATTTTGGGTGAGCTTTGATAGACTTACTCATCATATTGCTGGTTAGATGGAACTGAAAATAATAATATTTTTTCTAAAACTGAGAAATTGTTATATGAAAATTGATCCGCTCTCATTATTATATGTTCAAAATTAAAATACCAATACTTTATTTTTTCTGACTAATATAAAAAGTATTTTTGCCATCACCATTATACACCCAAAGGCTGTGGCATTAATGGTTAAGTTACTTGTCACCTTTGAAACTCTTTGGAGTGTAGGGGCTGAACAGATATTCTGTGCTGTATGATTAATGCCTTGGCCTTCCACACACTCACTGTGTTCTTCCTCCCTAATGCTATTGCACTAAAAACACAAACATAAAATGTGTGTTGACTTTCTTTGGGTCAGGTAAGACTGGAACATATTAAAAATACGTAGCTGTTTAGTAAGCAGAAGTAATAAACACTGTACTTACTGTACACATATTTGTAATTATGGTTTCTGTTAATCACTAAGTTCCAAGCGTAAATACATATAGCCAGGCCAGTAAAATACATATAGCCAGTAAAGTAAAAATAAAGCAGTTTGAAACCTGATGCAGGGACTTCCAAATTTGCATTGTTGTGTGGCATTCTCATAAATATGATCCAGGTCTCATAATAATCCAGTAATAACTTCTGCATTAAAATGACTTAAGATTCTCAAATCTTGGTACCACTGAGATGTTTATAGGCACATTTACACCTGGAAATTCCTTTCCTTTGGAGACATTTTTTTCTTTCACTAATTTATCCTAGTGGATTATGAACATCATTTTTTCTACTATTCCTTAATTTGTTAGGTCAACCTATTTACCTCTGGTAGTTTCAGCATTATAAAGTAAGATATTATTGAAGAGCATTCATAAACTAAAATAGTAATCATAAGCCAGATAGTTCTCAGAAGTGGCTTCATTGTCTTTACCAGGAATGGAATCATGGAATCTCAAGAGAAATTACCACACCTTAGAATTCCTGAACATAAGTTGCAGGTTAAAGAACTAAAAAGAGAAAATCTATACTTATTGAGAATATACCATGTCTAAGAATACTCTGTCCCCTTCTATTCCTCCCTTCCTTCTAATTTTCTTTTTCTCTACATGACAAATGAATGTGTACTCTTTGTTAGCTCAGTGATAATCAAAGTTCTTGTCTTCAAAGATCATACTGACCCAAGGAAGGCTTAGATACATCAACAAGGTTCTTTGTGGCTTCACCACTTATTATGAATATGGACGTAGTTATGTCTTTGTTCTTTTGTTTTCTCATTTGTAAAACTGAAAAAGTATAGTATCTCATTCATATTTTATTATGTTGAGAGTTAGGTCACACTTGTAGAGCGTTTATTGAAGTGGTTAGCCCATAGAAAACACTCAAAAATCTTACCTGTGGTACTGTAATTTCTGCCACTATAATAGCTACTTCTAGATACCAAAGAAAGTCAAATTTACTGGGAGCAGGGATCCTGGTAAAATCACTGCATATAAAATTGTCTCAAAGGTACCATCCAAAGTTGTCTCATACCCAGGGCTTTAAAAGAGATTTCATAATGAATGAACTAAATAAAAGATCTTCTATTTTTATTATTTTCTCTAGTTTTTATGGTTCTAAAATACACATAACATGAAATTTACCTTTTTGGACCCTTTTAGTTGAAAAGTTCAATGCAATTAAATATATTCATAATGTTTATTCAGCAGTCACATGACTTTCATTTTAACAAACTGAAATGCTATGTTCACATTCTTCTCTTCTGCATGTTTCAGAAACCACCATTCTACTTTTTTTGTCTAAATGATTTTGACTTCTTTGGCTCTTATAAGTAGTGTCAAAATGTATTTGTCTTATTTTGTTTGATTTATTTCACTTAGAGTAATGTTCATCCACATTGTAGTACATATGTCAGAAATGTTTCTTTTTTGCTTTTGTGTGTGTTTATGTCTGTGGTGTGCATGTGTATGTGTATGCATGTTCATATGTGTGTATAAACATATCTGCCTCAGGTACACATGAACACATGTGCATGTGTGTGTGTAAAGGCCAGAGATTGACATCAGGGATATTCCAAAGTCATTCTCCACATTATTGTTTCAGACAGCATCTCTTGATAAATCTAGAGCTCACTGATTCAGTTAGATTAGCTAACCAGTGAGATTTCCCAAATATCTCTGTTTTCTCAGCATTGGCTTTATAGACACACACCAACATGCTTAGCTTTTATGTGGGTGCTGGGTGTCTGAACTCAGTTCCTTATGTTTATGCAGCAAGTATTTGATCCACTGAGCTATCTTCCATTTCCAGAATTTTCTTTTATGAAGGATGAATTTTATTCCACAGTATGTATGTACCACATATTCCAAACTCTAATCATTGCAACTTGGGTTGCATATACATTTTTGTTTTCCTTTATTTTGCTATGAGTACAGGTATATAACTGTCTTACTAAGAACCTGGTCTCAACTTTGTTATTTATCCAGAAATGGAATTTGTGGACCATAGGGTAATTCTATATCTCTTGTACTCTTATAAAATCACTTTTCATTGAAAACATTGAATTATTTTAGCATATGTGTGTGAATGGCATTGTTTCCTTTCTGATGATTATTAGCTTAAGTTCAACAAAAAAGCATCTCCTATTTACATGGTTTTAGGTGATTTAACTGAGTCTGTGAATACCTTAAGTAGGCTAATATCTTGCAAGCCAGTGATGGCTTTAGGATGTGTAAATTCTAAATGTCTTGCTCAGGTTTAAATTGAGGACAAATTCTAACTGATCTGCATTAAATTTTTAGCTCCATTGATCACTACTCAGACAGGAAATAGACCTGATGTGTCTAATACAAACATGGAGTTTTGACTGTAATCAATTGAGCTTCAAATTGATAACTAATGACATTGGTATTTAGTTGGGTCACTGTTTGCTAAGGCTGTCCATACCAAAGTGCCACAAACTTTGTGTCTTAGGCAGAAATTAGTTTCCTCACAGTTTAAAAGCCTGGAATCAAAGTTCATGAGCAGTTTATGGAGGTTTGTTTCTTCTGAGCACTGTGATAGAGGGAATCTGTTTCAGGCCTTTCTCTTTGGCCTATGGAAGGACATCTTTTCCTTATGACTCTTCAGAGTGATTTCACTCTGAGTGTTTGCCTCGGTGTCCTGATTCCTCCCTTTTCCTTTTTATAAGGACATGAATCATATTTTATTAGTGCACACTCTCTTGACGTCATTTTAAATTCATTACTTCAATAAAGACCTACCTGTCTCTAAATAAATTTACATTTCTTGGTAGAAAATCAAATTAGAATTTTAACATACTTTTTTTGTAGTGGTAAAACTTGTAATTGTTGGATTAATATTAGTCAATGCTTGAGTGTTTTGGTATACTCCAGTTCAATGTAGTTCAGTTTTTCTTTCACTCTACACAGTTCAATGTGTATATACATGTATGTGTGTACTTGTGCTTATTTGTATACAAACGTAAGCTATTGATAGTGCTTACAACAGCAGTTTGGTAAATGTTATTTTCTCCACGATTGTGATACAATGGAACGTCAAAGAGCATAAACAAGTAGTAAGTATTAAAAACTGGGATGTGAACAGAGCTCAGATGTTGCTCTTAGTGTACAAGTTGCACATGCATAATGCATTCCTGTATGTGCAGGCATGCATGCGCCATGCATATGTGTGTGCCTGTGGAGATCAGAAGACAACTGTGATCCTCCTCTTCTACTTTATTTAAAGCAGAGTCTTTCTGCTGTTGACTCCTACATTCACCTCTAGGCTAACTGGGCCTGGGCTTCTGGGAATTCTGTCTCTGCCTTCCACCTCACCATAGGAACATTGGGATTGCAAATGCATGCTACTGCATCTGGCTTTTATGGATCTTCTGTGCCTTCTGGGGATCTGGACTTAGGTCTCCATGCTTGTAAGACAAGTGCTTTATCCTCTGAGCCATTTTCCCAGCTCATTTGATGCTGCATCTTAAATAGAAAACTCCATAACTCAGCCACAAGCCTCCCCTCTCAAAAATACTTCCAGCATCTTAGTTTGTATTTCCTTTTGTCACTATGCTATGACAAAATGTACATTATGCTGTTGCATAAATGACCAATAGATGACTGCCTGTTTCTTTGCTCCTGGCATTTTGCTGACAGTTGTCCTTGAAAGCTAAGTGTTTTAGCTCACCTGAACCTGGTGAAACTTTTGTACAGGATGGACTGTGAACACAGCCTTCATGGTTGCTTCGGGCCTCAGACTTGTTTGGGTAGCACTGAGAGCTAGGCCCTGCCCACAGTCTGCCCCTCAGCAATGAATGCTTGCTCTTACCTCTCTCCCCTCTTTCTCTCTCAGGTCCCCATCATCTTTGTTTCTTTACTTTTACCAGGTAGCTTCTGATTTTTTTTTATTTAATCCCTGCCTTGGTGATAAACACTGAAAGAGGAGAATGCTTATGTGAAAGCCAGAGCTCTTGAGGCTCTCTGTTATACCTGGCCTGATAGTTACTCATTCCCACTGAACAACAAGGGGCATTGTGTACCTTATGTATGTTTCCCATCTTACCAATGAAAATATTTTGTTTCTCACTTTGAAATTGAAAAGAAGAACTAGCTCATGACCCAATTTCACTAATAATTCTCTTAAGTAACCATTGTACTCATTTATAAGATTTTTTTCCACCCACTGTCTGTCTAGCCTGGTTTAAAATTTTTATATATGTACTTTTAAAAAATTGATTAGCTGGAGAGCTGCCCATTTCTCTGTGCTGTATAATACAGATTTAAAAACTGCACACTGAATTCTGTATAGTGTAATTAAAACTGACCCACATTTGGACCTGAGTACACCAGGACTTAGCCAAACTTGCCATGAGCTGAGTTCTGGTGGCAGATGGGAACTAATGAGGACACACTCCACTCCAGAATTTCCCAGCTGCTTGGCCCCTTTTTGTACAAACAAGGTTTGGAGCGAAGTCCATATCCCAAGAGCATGTTCTGTAAATGTGCTGTACCCAATGATTTGGGAAGTGTTCTCACAAAATTAGGCTGTTTCAAGGTATCCTTAAAACCGCATAGACTGCACAATTTAAAACATAAAACTACATAAAAGCCTATTATGGTATTTCCAGCCACTTTTAATATTAAAGAGAATGAAATTACTCCCTGTATCTTTTGTCCTATGCCCGGCAACGGATGGCCCCTTATATCAAAACTTGGAGATTGCAGACAACTGTCTCAGGGACAATTGTACCTCAGCATAGACTGAGGCTCCTTGTAGACTATGGATCTTTTCAACTGGTTTGATGTCCTGGGACTATTCAGGCAGATGTAATTGAATCAGTTTGAAGCAGCTGTAGCTGGCATGTGGTCTCTCAGATTGCTAGCACCTGCTTGTTTTTTTGTAACTCACTAGAGTGAGAGAAGTGCCAAAGCCAGCATTGGTCTTGGAGCAGCTACAGCAATGCAGATCTTATGTCCTGTTCCCCTTCCAGCTTAGCTACAGCATCACTGGTGCCTGAATTAATATAACCCCTGTCCCAAAACCAGCATTGGTCTTGGTACAGCTGAAGCAATGCAGATCTTATGTCCTGTTCCCCTTCCAGCCTAGCCGGTGCCTGAATTAATAAAACCCATGTCCATGATGGGTCTCAGGTATACTTTTCCTTCTCAATCTTCTCAGTATTCAGATACTGACAGTACTGACTATGAGTCAGAAAAAAAAATGGATAATGGTGATCAGGTGTCTTTGGGGCTCTCTTATCATTAGACAACTGGGTAGCCTGTGGTTTGCAGAATCATTTAAATGAACGTACCAAATTCATTTGCTGTTCCAGCACAGTCTTATTGGCACAGAGAAGGAGCAGTTAATGTATAACAAACTGTGAGCTGCTGTGGAATATGATAAATACCCTTCCCTAGTATGGGGGAAAGTAAAATGAAACTCTTTCTGTAATGTAAAACCTGAACTAATTGACATGAATTGCTTCAACATTTAGCATTGATAAGAAGATGCAGTATACCTAAACAGGGATATGATTCCAGGACATAAAAATGTAAGCTTTGTTTTAAAAGATGTAGATGTGTATTTTTAAAGGTTTATTACCTTTTTTGGCACCCTTTCATTTATTTATTTTGTATTTGATGTTTGGCAGGCATATACTTTACCTATTGAAAGACCCCCCAAGGCCTCTGTCAGGAGAGTGTACCCCAAAACTCCAATAACCACACCAGCAGATGCAAAAGCAAGAGGTGTTTTTACTTTTCGATTGCGCAATCGGGCTCCTCCTCGGGCTCCACCAGCAAGCAGGCTGCCCTGTGTCCAGGCAAGATGGAGCCCCGAAGAACAAAGGAGCAGGGTACTTATAGATAAGAAACTACTTAATTATAATAT
>PVHP010001918.1:0-78249 GCA_004024765.1 Zapus hudsonius | reverse complement strand
CTTACTTCAAGAGTCCACATTCTTCCTGATGTCCCAGTGCAGATCAGCTGGCCCTATCTAACTGGTTGTAATCTCTCAAACAATTGCAGCTGAACAGGCAGTAGTTTCATCCCAAAGATTTCATTTCTTTCTGTGCCATCTACATCTGCTCAAACCAATTAATTTCTGTGCAATGAAATACTGCACAAGTTCTCAGGAAACAGGCAGATAATTCACAGAAAGCCTTTCACATAAATTGCTTCTAGACCAGTCCCAACAAAATTCATTCTCACCCTTGTAAGCTAAACCTCACAGACCATACTTCTTACTGCATTCAGGTATTTCAACCTTTACCAGAATGGTCCATCAAGCTGTACTTGCAGCACTGCAAGGCATCTCTTAGACCCTGGCTTCAAATCTATCCATATTCCTCCTGTAAATCAGTTACACAATGCCAAAAGCCACACAGTCAGGTGTCAACCAGCAATGACTCCACTCCTCAATACCACTTTACCTGTTACAGTCAGTTTTCTCTTGCTGGAACAAAGAACCCTACCAAAAGCAGCTTGTGGAGGAAAGGGTGTATTTTGATTTACAGACTCAAAGGGAACCTCCATGATGCCTGGAAAAGCAATGGCATGAGCAGAAGCTGGACATCACCTCCTGGCCAACATCATATGGATAGCAGCAGCAGGAGAGTGTGCCAAACACTGGCAAGTAGAAGGTGACTATTAACACCCATAAGCCTGCCTCCGACAACACAATCCCATCAAGATTCCAGTTCCAAAATTGCCATTAGTTGGGGATCAAGCCTTCAGAATACCTTAGTTTATGAGGTACACCTGAATCAAACCACCACACAACCTTTATGGACATCTCTGACCAAGGAGAGAGCAGTGCATTCCTTGTTACTACTACAGCAGCCATATTACCCCCTCAGCAACATTTCTGGATTCTCTTTGTTCTATGTACTCCTGTCTGTTGGAGACTTTAAGACAACCACTTACACATGTGAACTTCAGTATCCTCTTCCTCTTCCTTGGTCCCAAGAAACTTAGCTGAGATGTCAGTTACCTAGGGCTACTGTGCTACGTTAGCTGAAATCAAGTGACTTTAAACAATAGAAATGTTTTCTCTCAGTTTCTGGAGGCTAGATATCCATAATGAAGGCACAGCAGGGCCACATTTCTCCTGTGGGCTCTGGAGAGGATTGCTTCTTCAGGTTCTGGTCACTCCAGTCCTCTCTTCACTTGAAATTCTACTTTCATTTTTTTGTGGCCTTCCCTTCTGTTTGTTTCTGTGGACCTTCTCCTCTCTAAAGATACCAGTCATTGGATTTAGGACCTATTTAAAGCAAGAATAATTTACTCTCATCATTACATCAGCAAATACCCTGTTTGGCAATGTTGTTATAGTCAGAGGTCTATATGAATCATTAGCCTACTATGTAGAGTAGCTTTGTATTTCAGTAGCAAATGTCTATGGATGATTTATTTAAACACAGTAACACTCTAGCCTTTTCACCTTGCTATATTATAAATGTAATTTAATTATAGTCATATTTCTTCATAATCTTTTAAACTACTAGAATTTAGATGTAGCTTGAGAATAAGTACCCAGTGTGTCAAAGTCAGTCTTCATATAAAATACAAAGATAAAAACTAAGTTTGGAATCACCCATTTTTTCTGTGACTGTATGTAGTGAGATGCCACATATATTTTTTATAGTCCATGGTGCTTTCAGATAGTTCTTCCTAAGTCATAAATTAGAAATTTTCTTGTAATGATCGCCAGATATACAAGCCAAGTACATGAAATTTAGTATGCTAGTGAAATTTAGTTTTCCTATAGAAACCATAGAGTAATCTAAACTTTGTATATTTATCATCTGCTAGGATTTCACTTAAAAATGTGTACACAGACAGTTAAGTGATCAGTAGAATCCTTAGTGACCATAATAAAATTGAAAGGGTAAGGGTTAGCTCATTGAGGTTACTGTCTAACTTTATATAGCGAATAAATGACTGACATAAGATTTAAATTCAGCTCGACTCAACTCAGATATGTGTTCTTTCTACCTTTCCAAAATTAATTAATCTGTTTATTTGCAAGTAGAGAAAGAGAATGAATGAATGAATTAATGAATGTATGAAAATGAATATTGGTGTGCCTCCAGCCACTTTGTGCGTATGTGAATACAGGGGAATCAAACCTAGGTCATTAGGATTTGTATGCAAGCAACTTAATTGCTGAGCCATCTCTCCATCCCCAAAGTTAATTTTAAATGAATTCTGAAAGTTTATTTTCTATAAAGATTGGTTTGCAAATTACAAGAATAGTAATTACAAGGACAGAAATAGCATAGAGTCATTCTTAAAAGAATTGACATATAACTAGAAGCATTTCTTTTCCTACTTCACAATAGTGTAATAGTGCAGGTATTTTTCATGTATGTATGTATGTATGTATGTATGTATGTATGTATGTATGTATGTATTCAGTTTTTGAAAGTTTAATATATGTATATAATGTATTTTATCATGAGAGAGAAATAGCCTCAGGGGGGTGAATGTGGAGAAATCAACCTATTAATTTCAAAAAAGAAAAGGAGGGACTGGAGAGATGGCTCAGCAGTTAAGGCACTTGCCTGCAAAGCCTAATGACCTGAGTTCAGTTCCCCAGTACCCATGTACAGCCAGATGCACAAGGTAGCACATGTGTCTGGAGTTCATTTGCAATGGCTGTAGGCCCTGGAGTGTCCATTCTCTCTCTCTCTCTCTCTCTCTCTCTCTCTCTCTCTCTCTCTCTCTCTCTCTCTCTCTCTCTCTCTCTCTCTCTCCTTGAAAATAAATAAATATATATTTTTAAATAAAAGGAAACATTGTCCAAACTTTTTTACAGTTTGTTCATTTCTTAACACAGTATCTTAGAGATAATATGTCTTACATGTTTTATGGCATTGATAACATAGTATACTTCTTTTTTAACAGCTCCCTACTTTTTTCATATGGATTTAACACAATGTTTTCATCACTCCCTAATTTATTGACATTCAGTTATTTCCTACCTCATAGCTGTTCAAAACATATTATAGTAAATAGCCTTGAAAAGATACAATCACACTTAACTTTCATAATATCATTTCCTACATACATTATATGATTAAAACTTAGATGATTATTTAAGCAATTTCTTTCAAAAATGTTATTCTTTGCTCACTTCCAAATATCAAAAAAGTGAAAATTATATAGACAATTTATTCATATTTTCTTCTGGCACATTTGTAGTTTATTCTCTTTTAATATCTTTGACTTCAATTCATGTAAAATTCATTTCACATTTTAAGAATGAATATAAGCAGCTTTTTAAAAATGATTGATTGATTGACTTGTTAGTAGAGAGAGAGATAGAAAAGAGACAGAGAGAATGGGCACACCAGGGCCTCCAGCTGCTACACATGAATTCCAGATGCATGTGCCACTTTGTGCATCTGACTTAATGTGGATGCTGGGGAATCAAACCTTGGTCCTCAGGCTTTGCAGGCAAGCACCTTAACCACTGAGACATCTCTCCAGCCCCTATAGCTTTTTTTTTTAAACTCTAAGTAAATGAATCTCATTTTTTGTCCCACGAACTTCTTAGGGTTGCATACCAGAACTAAGGCAAAAAAAAGTATTATACTGAGAATTAAAATGTCAAAATTGACATAGTTTTCTTTGTTTATCAATCACTAATGCCTATTGTTTGTGTCATAGGAAATCCCAAGAAACACTTTCATTTATAAAGGAAAATCTTTGTATGTTGATTGTCTAAGCAATGATTAAATCAGTGAAAGCATCATAGAACAAATCAAACCCCCTAGTGAGATAATTTTAACAGCAATTCCAGTTCATATGGTAATGTTAATTTTACTTAAGAGAAGTATTTTCTTACCAGTAAGACCTTATAAACTGAACAAATGAAATCAAAATGTGAAAGTTGTAATGGAAGCAGGACACAATAACCAGATAATAAATAACTTTATTTGTATCTTGAAAAGTTTGCTTCATGTAGACTTCATTATTAAAAGGAAATTACTGCATATAGTTTTGTTAGTTTAAAAAGCAGCTTAGTCTAAGAGTTCTGATGGCTGGCATCTGTGAAAAGTTTATAAGTAAGCAAAGATTCCAGCCACTAAGAAAACTTGAATATTTAGTAATCAAAGCACCTTAACCAGCTTAACAGAAGAGAAAAATACAGATCAGTGTGGGAGAAAAATTAGGAATGTCTTTAGGTAAAGAATCAAAGATACATGGATTTTCTCTTGAGCCTTTTGATGTATTTAGCTCTGTCATTTCCACATTGCTCTGTCTGTACCAGCAGTTTCTGAAAGTAGGGGTCGGTCCACCCTTATCAGGTTTGGGCATTCAACTTCCTGACTCATAAGTAGCTCTCAATGGCTTGGGAAGAGTGAGTTAAACTAAATGGAAAGAAAGAAACAGAGGTACAGTAGGTAACATTTTGGTCTAAGCCTGTTGCTCACTACCTTGAGTTATGAAGAGCACTTTTCTTTAAAGTAAACTTGTATTTTCAGAGAAAGCCTGGACTTGGTGCATTTGAATAGTCTGTTTTAAGGCAGTGGCCTTCCTACCAAATACAGCTCCCATATTTGATGATTGAGACCTCTTACCCACACTAATCATTGCACACAGAAAATACATAAAAGATTTGTATTCATTACTCAATATATTTTGCTACTCAAGTATCATGAAACATTCAGGGTATATTAACTGGCAAATGCACACCTGGAGTATCTTACTTAGCTTTAGAAACTGCTAATTTAAAATAAAATCATATATTTAATTTTGAAGGAAAAATCAGTTTTGGATTTTGAGTGTATATATATATACACTCAAAATGTATATATATATATATACACTTAAAGATGATATGTATGTATGTATATATATATATATATATATATATATATATATATATATATATATATATATACATACATATCATCTTTCATTTTGGGCTAATTAACCCAGCAGGTGTGTGTAAATTAGGTCACTACTTTGTTACCGTGGTAACACACTTTGGGAGGTGGATCTTAACCACCTCCAGCACAGGTGATGTTGGCTGAGTTGGTATTAAGTGGTGCTTTAGAAACATAACAGTGAATTTAATATGTTAAAGTGTAAAAAAAAAATCAATCTGGTGCAGGGTACCAACAGATAGTACTGTATGACTCAAAAACAAGTACCGCTTCAAATCTGCATCAATGAGAAAGGTTGATGAGCCTGAGAATCAGGAATTTTAACTTAATGAAAGTCTCTGAAAGGACAGATGCTGCAGCGCCATTGAGTGAAGGTCTCGGTTTGTCACAGAGGAGAGACATGGGGTCCAGGACCATTCTCTGGAGTTCAGGGATGTATTAGATATAAGCCATGGTTTTCATAGGGCCAGTACTTTCTTGACAATTCACTGTAGAATCTAGTCAGTTAATGTGTTATTTTTTAAGTGCTGTGTCTAATCCTTTATTGTAGTGCTGTTTTTATCAATATTCATAATTGCTTGTGAGGTGAGGCATTGGCAAGGTTGGTGTATGCCAGCACTCCAGCACTGATACTGCCTCTAACTCAGGCTTCTTCCCACCAGGTGGAAAATCAGACATGCCTCAGTATCGCTAGAAGAGCTGGTGCAATCTGTTGGCTGCGAAGGTTCCACATCATGTGGTCCTTCTGCAGCCCCACGGAGTGCTAGAATTTCTTCACTTAGCACTGACAAGTTCACACCTCCTTTGGTCATTAAAATTTTAAATGTGCATTATCAGATGCAGAAAACAGGCCAAATTAATAATATTAAATAGATTGCTAAGGAAATGCATCTTCCCTGGCTGCTTTCAGCAAACAATCATTGAAGAAACTTCCTTTCAGGCTGTGGTGCCTGTTGGTATGTGGTCTTATAATTTTTCACTTGCCCTCTTGTCTGGCTTTATGTTTGAACCACTTATTACAATTTTTAAGCATTTTTTATACAACAGTTAATTTTTACATGTGGCATCTCAGAAACTTGAATGCCTCTCGTATTTATTTGCATGTGGTTGTTGCTATATGTAATCTCCCTGTACATGCATCAAGAATGACAGCTACCAAGAGAAGAGGGACTGTGACTCACCCCGTGCCATAGAGTGCGGCTTCATTTCAGAGGAGTGTCAAGAGACCCCTGTTTTCAAGTTTGTTTCTCCCTCCATTCCCAAGAATTGGCAGGTTCACAAACCTACTTTTGGAGGGCAAAACAGTGCTGAGTGGAGCACAGTTGGCTCAAGTGCTTCTATACCTCTAACTTCTTGTACCATGCGCTTCTCTGTAAGTTCAAGTCTTCTTCCAAATCAACTCCCAAGTGGACACTGAAAACCATTTCTGTTTGAAGAGCCAATTTATATTCCAGGGACCTGAAGTCTCTGTGAAATGTATTAACCTGTTAAGGGTGAGCTCATGGCATTGTTCACTAGAAAACAATATGCCGTATCTTACCCAGTCTGTTCAGGTGCAAGGAGACTGGCCTCACAAATCTGCATTGGAACAGACATTTTTATCCCAGCACAATTCCAGGTTGTTTCCGGGATAGAATACTACACAGTATAGATGAAGGGATTGAATGTGTCAAATCTAATAAAGAAAGTTGGGGTAGATTCAGGGACCGTGGACCCCTGAATTGTGTTAACCAAGATGGGGGTGGGGTGGACAGTTAAACAAAATAGTTTCTTTCATTATTTGATGAATTAATTCTTACCCCTTTTAAGTAGTATGTTAAAAAGAGAGAGACGTTGGTATATGTGAAACAAAGAGCTTACTTACACAGTCACAGAAATGGTTGGTTTTTATACCTTCCTTTACTGAGCATTGTCCTTCATTACAATACAGAGCCATTTCTTTGTTCTCACAAGCTAGCAGTTAAATTGTATGTAAATGTATGCAAATTAGATGCTGTCTAATAAAGAGAGTCATTAGATGGAAGAAATATTTAGTTTAGAAAAAAAAAGCAGGTGTATTGTGTAAAAGAAAATGTAAGGCTACAAAAAAAGCCCAAACTTCTGTGGACAGTTATAGAAAAAGAATTATTAAAACACATTTTAAAATACGTCTTCTTGACCTTTCCTTCTTGCTTATATATATGTGTGTGTTTTAAAATATTTACGTATAAAACTAGGAGATTGGCTTCTTTCCCAGAATTACTGGAAGCACCTTCACCAGGAACATTTGGACTTGAATAATCTCCACAGCAGCATTTTCCTTCTTGAATTAAATGAATTGTAAAATGAATGATTGGCCCAGAAAGAGACTGCTTTCCCTTACATTGATAAAGGCCTTGTGTCTTCATGATGGATGCCTTGGAATTGGTCATCTTAGTTGTGTAATGGGGTGAGCTGGGGGTTAGAATTTAGATAAGGCCCAGCAAAAATTCCAATGCACCCCAAAGTTTAAAGAGTACCCAAGTTCTTGTCTACAAAGTTAAAGAATTAAAATCATAGATAACAAGATAGTAAGGTATACTGGGAGACTTTATTATTTAAGGGAACATGGGGAGTTCCAGAGTTCTCCAGCCACAAGTGTGGGGAAAATAGTGTCAGTTTAATAGAATTTATGCTGTTCAGCTAAACAAGCAGCAGAAGAAAAGATAACAGAGGGCTCCCATCTTGAAAAGGAAAGGTTCATGTGGAAGAATCTGGATCCTTCCCCTACCCCAGCCATTAGGTTGGGGTAGGGAAAGGCCTTACCTTTCTATGGGAGATTCAGAGATCGGTTTGCCAGCCTGCCATGTGGGGAAGAGAGGGAGGATTAACTGTTCAGTCTGTATTTCCCGCCCTAGGTGGGCAGGGAGACCACAGATTGGTTCATACCTGACCAATAAGTTTTAGCGCCTAGGTTGTAGCTCTAGCTAGGCACCTCCCACTCAAGGGGGGCGGGTATCTCTGCAGAAGCCTGACCCATCATAGTTGTTTTAAGATTACCTTTCTGTAGAGGAATGATGGTTCATTCCTACCTCACCCCAGCCTCTCAAAGGCTGATCTAAGTTCCTTAAATGACATATAAACTGTCATTTCTTTCAAAGTAACCAGGCAGTCCCTTTAGAACTGTGCAGTGTTCAATGTGTAGCATTTACTTGACAGTCACATTTTGTTTTGAATGACAAATGACTGATTTTAGTGATCAGCTAAGGGAGTATATATAGGTGGATGGGACACCCTTGTGTTCTCCAGTATATGGTTGGTCATTCAATTCCTCAGGCTTGCATAGGGAACCAATATAGTAATTGCACATGGAAAACAATTGCTGTCATTTTCCTCAGGTTACCTGTAACAACAGTGTCAAGTGCTCACACATGCATTTCTTTGGACGACAGATATTTGTGGGACAAAGAATAGGTATAATAGGGTTTCTGAGGACTAACTCTCTGTCTACAAAGGTACCAGGTATACAAATAAGACATTGTAAACAGCAGAGGAACTGCAATGTGGCAACATGACACAGAGCTCCTGGATGAAGGGTACCAGAGATGGTTCCATAGCAGAAAGACTTGAAGTAAGAGGCAGGAGGAGAGGAAGGTTGGCTGTGAAGGCATGCATTAAGCAGAGTTGCAGGATTTTCCATGTTGTAATCACAGATTTGTAGAAATAGACTATATTTTCTTCTGTCATTTGTGGACTTCCAGGAACAGCTTGATTGTAACCTCCATGGAAACATAAATGAGTACAGTGGTAGATACAATAATTACTAAAGTAAAATTATAGCTCAAAGTCAAAATTTTAATCATATTCAGCCCTTGACTAGTGAATAAAGAAAATTATACAAAATGAATTTATAACTTTTTTATTTGAAGGCAGTATAAATATAAAATGTTATTACTCAATGTATGATGCTATCCATAGTGTGTAATAAAGTTTGTGGAGAACAAGAGGTTTAGGGAACTAAATTAGTATACCTAATGTGTGTGTGGGTAGAAGTATTAAGTATACAAAGCAGATTCTTAAATTATCGTTTTATTTTACCGAGTTATTAAAAGTGCTATCATTTCATAATTATACTGATTACATGTGAGGAAACTGAGCTTATAAAAATGTTAGTCATTGCTTTGAGGTCACAAAATGGTAGAGCTGGGTTTCCAGGTCCTTTGCTTTGCCTGGATATCAACCAGTAGTAATATACGGGAGAGTTGTGTAGCTACAGAAGTAGCACTCTTCTTGTATTCTCATTTCATGTCAAGTATTTCTCCACTGATTTGGTGTTACATTCTCATTTTTTTCCATTTTAGCATGAGTAAAATATCTAAGACCCAAACTGAGTGAGACATGTATGGGCAAGAAACCGAATATTTTGGTAACTAAAGATGGATATAAAAACCATAATGGGTCCATGCATTGAAATATTTTCAAATTATTTTCTTGACTTTTGAGGTAAAGAAAGATTGCCTGTGAAGGTACTGAATACGTTGCACTGAACTAATCTTGGAGGTATCCAAAGGGTTGAGGGACTAACAGCTTTTGATATTACTTAGTGCTTATTATTGTTATTATTATTATTTCTTTTTAATTATGCAAAGTGCTAATCAGTTTGATTATGCATAGTGCTAATCAGGTTAATTATGCAAAGTGCTAATCAGTTCCTCTTGAAGCACACGAGGAGAGCAGAGGTGCTGGCGGTGAATGGCGTAACTAGATGGGGTAGTCACGGCAGTCATTCTTTATTAAGATAGGAGTAGACAAGATAGCAAAGGAGATTTATCCATAAAAATAAAGAGGAAAAGAGTGAGAACTATGAGCACATGAAAGATTATGGTTTTGGCAGGACAGCGTGAATGCATAGAAAGCTTTTTCCCCCTGTTGCATAGTTTGGTTGGATAGTCTGCTATATTTTGAACGCACTTATTTGAAGCCAAAAAGACTGCAGAGGGAAAGAAACAGAGTATTGTATAGCTAGACAAGTTGTCAAAACAACTTATTGTAGTTGGCAAGCGCCGATTCCTGGGAGGACAGTAGAGGAAGTAGAATCTAATAGACCTATACATGACAGAGGACATCAATAAAGAGAATTGAAAAATTAAAGGAGTGCCATTCTGATAAGATAAACAGGGCCATCTCACTACTGCATTGTTCCTGGGTTGGCTGTCTATGCAGCACATTTCCTGAGGTGAACCGAGGGCTGGCTTCTTGGGGCTGGCAGAGGTCTCTGTTGAGAGCAGTGATGACGAATGCCACAATAAGGGTTTTATGTAATAGCTCCTAGTTGGATCAGCTTTGCTGCTACTGAAATCAAAGAAAATTTTAATATTAACTTGCAGGTCTGTGCTTATTAAGCTGGGTGACTTCCTGTGAAGATGAGTTTATAACAATTCATTCATATGTTTTTTATAGAATAATGACCATGGAGCTCCCCTAGGAAAGCCCTTTTTATTCAGTCCTCCTGTTCTAGTCTGTGGTTTGATAAGCTATCAGTGAAATGCTGTAATACCTACTTGTTTGAATATATTCAAATTGAAAGTATCCTGAAAGTATTCCAGGATACTAAGTGAATGTTCAATTTTTAAGTAATTTTTTTTTTATTTTATGTGACTTTTTGTTGACTGGAATTTAAGCAGGAGATTCATGAGTTATTTGCAAAAAGAAGGGTCTAAATCCCTATTTATTACCTGACAGTTTACTTACCTTTGCTTTTTTTAACACATGTCTAGCACAGCTCATCTTTACAAATTTTTTAGGTGGGAGCCAGAGCTCAGCAGTTAAGGTGCTTTGCCTATAAAACCTAACTACCAAGGCTAGATTCCCAGTACCCACATAAAGCCAGATACCCAAAGTGATACATGCACCTAAAGTCAGCTTGCAGTGGCTAGAGTCCCTGGAGTGCCCATTCTCTCTCTTTGTCTGACTCTCTTCTCTCTTCCCTGCTTACAAGTAAATAAATAAATTAAAAAATTTTAAAATGTCTTAGATGATTTGGATTTCAGGAACTGTCTAAATAATTACAAATACTACAGATGCAGTGTCATTGGTGGTACTTCAAGAATAAGGCATACTAATGACTTATTTGTCCAGCAAGCCTGGATTCTTAGATAAAGACAGGATTTTGTTTATTTTTTCTTTAACCAGGACCTATTTCATTTTTAAACATGAAGAGAATGACATAAATCTTTGGTTTCCAAGGAGAGTCTGGAAAGAAGTAGATTGTTAGAGGGCAGCGCCCACAAATTGAGAAAGCCTGTTGGGGGCCCTTCAGGAGTTTGGCTGGAAATTTCAGTTAGAAGCAGTCCTTCTGCTCAGCTTTATGGGAACATGGTTTTAGAAATGCTTGTATATTCCCCACCTCAAAAAAATTAAGATAATGATGAAGAGTTCATGTTACCACTTTATTAATATCTTTTGAATTATTTCTTCATAAGTTTAAAAACTTCTCCTAATGATTCTACCATAAAGTCACCTTCTAAATACTGTGCTCTCATGATACTCTAAACACTTGATTCCTCATGAAATCATCTGAAGCCAAAGACTTTGCAACAACACAGGCATTTAGAATACCACTGGAAACAGTTTCAAGGAGAAAACGGTGTGATCCATTTGGCAAATGAAAATGAATTTAGTAACATATTACTAAAGGTCAATCTCCTGATTAATTACATATTCATATCCAAATCACAAACATAATCATATATGGAAAAATTAATTTCTTTATTAAACCAGTGCTATTTGAGCACCAGATTTTGTAAAATGTATATAGTATAATATATACTATACACTCAGTACTTCATACTGAGTGAGGTACATTTGGCTCAAAACAGCTGGCAACATGAAGCTTAGCTACACAGGATGAGATGGTTGTTCCTCACAGTTTTCTTCCTTAGAAACAAAACCTTCATACCCTCCTTCTCAGTTCTCTTCATAGCAATCTGTAAGAGTGACCTACTAGGCATCAGTATTCACTTATTAAAAAATTAAGAGTTTGGATAAACGACTTTCAGGTTATCTTCATCTCATGTACGATATGCTGTAGTCTAGTAACTGACCTGAAAATTAATTTATTCTTTTTCCAAAACAAATCAGAGACTAATTGAGAGGGGGGAAGAGATATCAGGGAGGGTGGAGAGGGAATCATAATGGCTTATTATCTATGATTATGGAAGCTATCAATAAAATGTTTTTAAAAAGTAGAAAAAAATTATTCTTTGTTTCCATACAACAAGCCTCAGAATTACCCAAAGTTCCTTGATCTTTTTGGGAAATGAGTTTTTTTTCCTTTAATCCTGTGGCTACTCTTGCCTTAGATTTAGGCTAAAGTTGAATGTAGTTAGGATAGACCTTGAAATATTCTTGAGTATGAATTCTGACTCTTCCAGTTACTGGCTAAGCAAGTCATAATTTATTTGACCTCTATTTTCTCATAGTTCCTACCTCAAAGGATAGCTTTTAGTTGGTTGAAATAAACCATACAAACCACTGAGCTCTTGACCAGTGACACACTGGAAGTTGACTTGGCTCCATAGTCTAGCTTTTTAATTTTATGGCGAGTAGAACCTCCCTGGCCCTGCTATCAAAATACCCTGAACTCATGCAGATCTCTTTTCTCAGTCTTCCCTGCATTAAGCATGTGTTTAAGCCAACCTCCATTCTCTCTCCCATCACATCTTTCTGCTTTATTTATTGTTCTTCTCATATTCTTTGATCATTACTCCATTTATTCTTCAATTTTGGGTTACTTAACATCTCAACAAGAATGCGTTCAGCTAGAATTGAAGGCAATTAAACAGAAATACATTGTTTTCATCAGAGCTGATGTATAGTTGTTAATGTTTTTCATCTTCCTGAGTGTATTGGAAAAGTTTTGAATTTGAAAAGGTTGTGCCCTATATCTTTGTATTTCTAGTATCTAGCTTGAGCTCTGCTAGCAGGAATTCCAAAGTCTACAGAGGGCATCAATTTTAAAGCAACCAAAGGGCCCAGGAGGCGGCTCAGCCAGTAAAATACTTACCTTGATAGAGTGAGGATCTGAGTTTTGATCCCATAACCCATATGACAAAAGCCAATCATGGTGATGAAGAGATCTTGTAATTATAGATCTTGTAATTATAGCTCTGGGGAGACAGAAACAGGAGGATAACTGAAATTCACTGCCTAGCAAGTCTGTCCTACTTGGCGTGTCCCAGCCTACTGAGAAGCTGTTGTAGTCAGCCACACACCACTGAGATGAATCTCCAAACCATTCACAGTTTATGGGAGGAAAGGATTTATTGAAAGTAGGGTAAGTTCCATAATGGTGAAAGAGGCTGCCCACCTTACACAGGTCCAAGCAGAGAGAGAAACCTATCACAAACACCACACATAGAGAACAGCAAACAGGTATGGGCTGGGGAGAGAAATCTCCTTCCCCTTCTTGTACTTTCCCATATTTAGTGGCTCCCTGAGTCTCTGGAATCTCCTTCCTGCATTGCCCTTCAGGAAGGGATGTTCATTTCTAACTTCTCTGATCTTCCTTATATTCTGCCCACTACTGAGAGGCTACCTTCATGTGAACATTCTCAGAGACCCACCCAAGATAATTAAAAAGATCAAGTTGACAACAAAACCTAACCATCACCAAAGTAGTATTAATGACCTCGTTGCTGCAACAAAATTCCTGAACAGAAGCCACTTAAGGAAGGAAGAAATTTTGGCGTCTAGTTTATGGTTATAGTTGGTCATGACAAGGAAGGAGTGGTGGCAGAAACATGAAGTGCTAGTCACATTGTGTCTGTAGTGAGGAAGCAGGAAGTAATGTATGTGTTTGGCTCACTTTCTCCTTTTCATGTAGTCCAGGACCCTCGGCTTATGGAATAATGCTTCCCACATTTTAGGTGAGTCTTCAGTTAACATAATCTAGAAATTTCCTCACAGACGTGCCCGGGGATTTGTTTCCATGCTGATTCCCTATCTTATCAACTTGGCAAGGTTAACTATCACCTCTCAAAAGGAGTGCCTGAGGAAGAATACCCAATGTTGGTGTCTGCCAACATAATATAACATAAATGTGCATGCACACACACCCACACACATGCACATATATATGCACACAAAGAGCAACAACATGCATGATCTATTAATGATTAAAGTATGGAAATGGGGAAGTTTGGAAAGTTTCATGGACCAGATGTGAAACTTCTTAGAGCAAATGTAGATTTGACCTTTTAATATCTACTCTCACTAAACAGTGGATGAACAGGGAATTACTATTGCAAAAGAAGAGTTGTTTGGTAGCTGTATGGTAAGTGGATATTGTGTCAGAAAGGAAATGAGAAGGGACCTGTGAGTTGGTTTAAGCCATGCGTGTCTGATCCTACCTTTCCAAAGTACACATGTTGTTTGTGGTAAAGAGAGTGTTGGGTTTTGTGTGAAAAAAGGAACTGTAAGATGGTGCAGACAGAATTTATACAAAAGGAGCTGCATAGATGGTTCAGTTAAAGCACTTGCCTGTAGAACAGGACAGGAGTTCAATTCCCTAGTATCACATAAAGCCAGATGCACAAAGTGGCACATGCATCGGAGTTTGTTTGCAGTGACTGGAGGACACCCATTCTGTCTGTATGTATGTCTTTCTCTCTGTGTCTCTCTCAAATTGAATAAATAAAATATTTTTAAAAATTTACCTGCTACAGGTAATATATATACATATATATATATATATATATATATATATATATATATGAAAAAGAACAATGGAGACTAATGTCCCAAAGAAGATGTGTGCCTAGCTCTCCTCTTTTGAAACTTGCCTTTTGATCTCCAGTGTTTCATCTTCCTGAACTACATATCCTCCAATATCATATACTGTCCCTTGTTTAAACATCTGAGTTTAAGTCACTCATATTGATCATAATTAGAATACTGAATTTGGTGTTTTTGTAGGCCAGAAGTTGAGGAGGATGAGTCTTTTCATGAGAAACATAAATCAATATTTGGAAAGATGAAAGTTGAACAAAAATGTTCTGACCAGAATAAAAGAGTGTTTTTAGAAGTAAAAGCAAATTTACATCTTAAACCAGTAAAACCAGGAATATTGAAAGATAGATTTTAGAGGGCTCTGCATTTGGTGAGATAAATGTAAAGCACTGCCTAAAGAAAACAAGAGACCTTGGATTCCCATGACTTCTCCATATTGTGTGTTGCAAATTAACTCCTATGACTGGTGGTTAACTTCTGCTTTGGATCTAAATTGCATTAAATGGGACACAAACTTGTTCCTACATTTCTCCTACCATCACTATACATTCCAGTGAAGAAATAAGGCTCTGATTTTTGTGAGCTACATTTCATTTGTTTTTCTCTGATATTAAACTTGACACCATAGAAATATGGAACTGGAGGGGGAATATCCAACTGGAAAGTCTGTCATTCATACTAGACAGCAGTGCCTTGAAGTTGGCCCTGATTTCTTGTACGTTTCTTTTCCATGCTAATCTTATTCATGTATTTTTACTTTTTCAGAGACACCTAAGCAAAACAATTTCATCTGTGCCATGATAAATTTTGTGCTTGTATGAAAGCAAAAACATCTACTTATAGGTATTTTTATGTTCTGGAATAATCCTCAGGGTATTATATGGCTAAGTAATCAAAATTCCTTTAAGAAATGTTAGCAAGTAAAGCATGATCCATTGCAGTGCTATTAGCAGTACTGTTATTCAGTAATCAAAGCTCATGTTGGGTAGCTGCAGAGTCATGAAATAGTTTTCTATAAGACTGACCAACCACCATTGATATTTCATGTGCTTGACTTGACTTGTCTAAGAATTTGGTGCCCACCAGTGCTGATGTCAGGAACTGTGTGATGATGTCCTGGCATGCACTACATGTTTTCATGAGGTAGATTTTTACACAATGCCAAATGTCCATTTTGGGAACTGAATGCTTTATAAATATGTTGTCATTTAAACAGGAAAGCATATTTCATATAACTTATATTTGTTCTTAATGTTTAAAAACTACTATTCTAAGTGGGTAGTGTAACATTGAGCATATGGCTACACAAAGATTAGAAAAGCTGTGGCCATCAAAATAAATATTAGTAATAATACTGATGGGTTTTCACACATATACTGTAAGAAACGTAGAAATACTTACCCAGAACTTAGATAAGAAAATAAGCTTGCTAATTAATGAAAATGCAAATGGAGCCATTTGCTATTAAAATGGTAGCCTTTGAAATTTGTCTTCCTGCTTCATTTATGACAAAGCACCTTAAGTGTGATTTTTATTACATTGCTATTAATATCATTTACTCCAGTATTATTGTTAAAGAAATTTCTATAGTGTTCAAATATTTGAAGTCAATAAAATATTTGTGAATATAAAAATATATTGCTGCTACAAACTACTAAGATGTTTAAAAAAACAATAACCTGTCTAGATATAGATAGCAGTTTTGTATGTTCAGCTATTGACTTGTTTTAACTTTTTGGTCATTTTAAAAAATATTTTATTTATTTGAGAGAGAGAGAAAATGACATAGACAGAAAGAGAGAGAGAGGGGGGCTGGAGAGATTGCTCAGTAGTTAAGGTGCTTGCCTGCAAAGCCTATTGACCTGGGTTTGATCTCCCCAATACTCACATAAAGCCAGATGCTCAAAATGGTATGTGTATCTGGAGTTACTTTGAGGTGGCTGGAGGCTCTTGCATACCCATTCCCTTTGTTTCTCTTCTCTCTCTCTTTCTCTCTCTCTCTCTCTTTCTCTTTCTCTTTCTCTCCTTCTCTATCTTTATCTCTCTCTGCTTGCAAATGGATAAAAAATTTAAAAATTAAAGAGAGTGAGTATGGGCATTCCAGGGCCTTCTGCCACTGTAAAAACACTCCAGATACATGCACTACTTTGTTCATCTGGCTTTACTGGGTACTGGGGAAACGAACCTGGGCCTTCGGTCTTTGCAAGCAAGCACCTTTAAATGCTGTGCCATCTCTATAACCCTGTTGTTTTTAAATTTGGTTTTATTTCTCTTCTGCCTAATAAAAATACAACAAAAGACAGAGCTTCTGAAACTTTTGTAAGACTGCTCCTGGTCTTACCTGTGTGTCTTGGACACTGAGATGTGTCCTGAAGTCCTTAGGCTTCTAGTAGACTCTTGGAATAGGAATCAAGTTGGATTTTAACCTTTTAGGACTTTATCTGATATTTTTATATTGAGAAACATTTGTTAATGAAATATGACTGAAAGTACAGTTTTAACAATCTTTCTTTTTTGAATATTTTATAAGAATTTGAGAAGGCCCCTGCTATGATCCTATAGTTGAAATAGAAAGTAGGAGTCCAGAATGGGAGAGGATTGAAAATACCATTCAGACATGTGTGAGGGTCACTTGCAAAACACATTGTATATCCTGTAGTTTCAGTTGACAATGAGCCTATGAGTCATTGAACATTTTAGTTGAGGAAATTGAAGAAATCAAGATACCATTCAGCTGAAGAGTATTTTCAGGAATTAGCCAAAACATAAAATGATAGTCTTGAAAATTAGGTTGAAAATCTAGACTAGATTTAATACAGAAAACTAATGTGTAAGACATGATAAATGAAAGACAGTTTTAATATTATGAATAACAATTCTTGACAAATATGGAGGTCATATATAGCATAACTAAGTTTGTGTTTAGTAGACTTAATTAAAACAAGATTTTGAGCTAGAATCCAAGGAACTTTGGGAAATCTTTTTTTTTTCCTTTTACTCATGTGCTTTATGCAACATTACAATGAGCACAAATTGAGGATTTTAAATCTTTCTTCTCTTTAGACTTGACAATAATTTCAATAACCTCCTAAATTGAGATTATAGCTCTAGAAAGTGTGGAGAGGTGCTATCAACTCCCCAGAAGCAGTTATGTAGGAAGCCATGAAAAGATACAGATTTAGTCAGAACATTCATATTAGTCCGAATGCTTTCCCTGCAGAGAAGTGACTTAAAGTAATGAAGTTGGCTATTTACAACTTCTGTCCATTCCTAGGCTACCTTTTCTTCAAAATTGAGCTGCCATACTTACAGTGAAAAATAACCAAATGAGGTCATGTTCATTCTATTATGAAAAAAAAAACTTAAGAATTCCATAGGTACAAGCTAATGAAAGGTGATAATTTATTTATTTACAAGTGTTTTAACTGTCCAAGTTCCTTGATTTCATGCAGAGTACAGACAAGAGCCTGTGTGTGGGAAAGGACTTACATTTGCATTCCTTTGCATGTTTGGATTTTCTTCAGCAGGACTTCTTTTTTTTTCTGTTTATTGACAGTACTCCTTAGACCTTTGCAAAATTATAATGTACACCTCACCAGCATATATTTGGTTGCATAATGAGATTAGGTTTTTAGTAAATGTAGCCAGAAGGAAATATAAAAATTCATTCACCAGTTACAATGCTTTGGGTAAAATAGATTTGTTCCATGAACCTTTAATTGCATAAGACAAAAGCTGTGCTTAGGAGACATAAAGGGAGATGAAGAGTCAAGAAGAGCAGCCTTGGTCTCTTTGGGGAGTGCTTGGCTCTTTATCTGCCTGAGGAAGAACCAGGTATTACTGTCTCTGCCTACTGCTCACATGCTGAAAAGTACATCAACTGTGGTTACTTTGGGGACTTTAACAATGACAGATACATTTTTTTCCTTGAGAAGAATAAGCATAGATGCCACACATTGGAAATGAATTAAGTTGCTTATATTTTCTATTTGACTTAAAAATCAAATTAGTTTTTCTTCCTTTTCTAGAAGTTGTAGCTTCTCTGGATTTTAGATTAGATGATGGGAGAATACAAATTCTTGAGGCCTAGGGGAAAGGTCATTTGTATGTGATGAAGTTGTGGCACTTGTCCTAATCCTCACTGAACAAAGATACCCAGAGGAGGACTTCATGGAGAGTGCACCTCTGGGTGATGAGCTGGGGTCATTGAATCAACATTCCTTTCAGTAGCCAAAGAGAAGGGAAAAGAAATTAGCCTGGCAGAGCCTCCTTCAGCAAGAGCAGGTCTGGTCCAGAGGGTAATGACGGTGATGTAAGGGCTCTGGATTGTTAAGTGAGGAAGAGGTTGTATTCCTTTCAATTCATATGTATTGAAATTTTTAAAAATTTTGTTTATTGTCCATAATGAGTTACATTATTTAGTGGGCCAACAATGAATTGTTATCCCCAATCCCCCAATGCCCTCCCTCCCCATCCCCCATCAGCTGGATATCCTCCTCCGTGGGCCATCTGGATCAGTCCCTGTGGCAGGGGACCATGGATAGCCTAGTATTCAGCCCGGTTCTCCTGGACCAAGTGTGTTGTTACTGAGGCGTGTCATGCCTCTGGATAGTGTATTGAAATTTTTAATTTGTCGTCCTCAACAGCATCCAAGGGTCCTTAGCCTATTAAATAGAAAAGTATTTTTATTCATTTGTGATTTGTAGCTGGAAACAAGGTACATAGATAGAATTCACATTGGTTGTGTTACTGCAAACTGAGGCATTAAATAACCTTCCCTTTCCCTATAACCACTTAACTCCAAAAGTTGGCCATACCTATATTTCCAGTGAGTTTGACATCATGATACACAAGTCAAAATTCTCTCACAGGTCATGGTAGCAGAGAAGTAAAGTAAATTTTATTCTTAATTTACAGGTAAATCTAGTCTTTCCATTTATTTTGCATAAACAGCCTCTTCCCCACTTAACAATCCAGAGCCCCTACATCACCATCATTACTCTCTGGATCAGATTTGCTCTTGCTGAAAGAAGTTCTGCCAGGCTGATTTCTCTTGTCTTTGACTATTTCTGTCTGTAGGCATTCTGCATGCTGTCTTTTTCAGAGTTCTTCAGAGAAGCAAAATCAATAGTATTCACCCATTCAGAAAGAGATACTCTACAAGGAAATAACTCACATGCCTCTGGAGCCCAAGCCCCAGGTTCTATAGACAGCAAGCTAGAGACCCAGGAGAACCAATGCTACAGTTCTAGTTTCAGTCCAAATACCAGAAGCACAGGAAATCTGATGGTCGTTGCTACAGAATGAACATCTAGGAATATTTGGTGTTACAGAGTCAGTCAGAAGACAGAAACATAATGATGTCCAGTTTCAAAGGGTGTCAGGCAGAAGAAATGCCCTTTCACTTGCAAGAGAATCAATCTCTTTGTTCTATTCCATGCATTCCATTGTTTGGACAGAGCTCACGTATTTAATCCTGACCAATATAAAATTCAAATATCTGTGAAGTAAATACTATTGATTAATTTTTTCCAAATTCAATGAATATTCATTTTATACACACACACACACACACACACACACACACACACACACACACACACACACATATATGGGTTCTGGAGTGAGAAGCTCTTCAAATTGTGTCTTTACCACTTACTCTTTAACAGTAGACAAGTTACTTAACCTTGCATTATTCAGATTCTACTGTTTCTAGAGCATGCTCAGTACCAGTGTTCATACCTATAGGCTGAGGATTTGTTTCCTGCAAATACCACAATCCATGGATACTCACAGTAAAGTGACCTAGTATTTTAAGTACTATTTATGAAATAGTAAAATACCTTTTTATGTACATATAAAGTAAAGGTTCATAGGCATTAAGTTCTATGCCCAAGATCATATAGCTAATGATTGGTGATAATGAGATTTGAATTTATTCACCATTCCTTACTTTTGACCTCTAAAAAGAAGCAATATAAATGTCTAAATGTCTAAACATCTCTTTAGTGTCCCATTGGTGTAAATCCTAAATCTCTCATGTGTTAAATGGCTTTAAACAATTGATGTCTGTTTTTGTACTTCATCATCTCTGTGAGGATATGTGTTTAGTATTGTGGTGCAGATATATACTCCTTGTGTACACATGTGCAGAGGCCAGAGGAGAAACTTGGGCATCCTTTTCACACATCCCCCATTTCCTTAAGTTGGAGTCTCACTCAGCATGGAGCTTCCATTTCGATGCTTCCCCACCCCCACTCAGGTCAGGGAGCTCCATTGATTTTGTGCCCCATGCAGAACTGGGGTTACAGTCATATATGACCACACCCAACTTTTTTAATTTTAACTTTTTATTGACAATTTTCATACATATACGTGATGTTTTGAAAATTACCTTCTATAACTTCTCTTGTCCCTCCTTCCCTATTCTTGTACTAAACCCCTTTCTTCTTTCTTTTTTCTCCCATATTTATTGCAATAATTAGATACATTGCATGAGCAAGTCTTGTGATGGTATCCCCCTTTCCCTCCTCCCTGTCCCCACCCCCTGGGGCCTTCCTATATGGGCTTGCTGGACCAGTCAATGGTGTAGGGGATATGGATTGTTCTAGAGGTAGCAAATTTTTTTTTCTCTTTCCCCCACCATGGCTCTTACAATCTTTCTGCCACCTCTTCCACTCAGGTTCCTGAGTCATTGTGGGTGAGTTTTAGGTCTACTTTACTGTTGAGGTCTTAAAAGTCTCTGTATTTCTGCTTTAGATTGTGTCGGGTATCCTCAGTGTCTCTCTCTCTTTCCCTTATCCTTTCCCAGGTTGTCTGACTTGCTGTGGAGGTAGATCTCTTGCTCACCTCACCTCTTTCTCAAAGGTTTAATTTGGGCTCTATATCATAAGTTACGGGTGGTTCATCTCCTGTCTGGGTGACAGGTGACATCTCTGATCCTATTACACCCAACATTAATATGATGGTGGGAAGCTAGCTCAGACAGTATTGGGCCTTCATGCTGTGGATAAGTGCTTTTAACAACTGAGTCATCTCCCCAGCCTTTACTCCTTTTTAAAACAGAAACAAAGCAACAAAGTTCCTAGTGTAACAGGAAAATTAATTGATTTCTACTAATAAGGCCTTCAGCCATGAATTTAAATTATAGAATCTCAGGCATAAGTGTTGACGAGAGGTTTCTTCATTTGCTCTTAATTATGCTGGTAGACACAGGGACATATAGGTAGGTAATACTCATGAAATATAGGAAATATTAAAAACACACTAGCATTTCTATTGTCACAGATAACTTTATATAGTAAAACACTTCTTTTGAAACATTTTTTGAGAGAATGAAAATTGTGGCTTTCATTAAGAATATTTGTATGTGTTATTTAAATTTAAACCAATGGGCAGGCAGAAACCATGATAGAAGGAAAGTGTCAGTCCTTTTGTGAGTCTGCATTCCACATAGAACCAAGTATTTTGCTCTTTAGTGTGTAGGACAAGACTCAAGAGTCCCAGAATGGTGTATCTGACTTCTCATCTGTCAACCAGAATCAACTGAAGAGACAAGAGCCTTGAGTACTGTTTTCCTACATAAGCATTTGTTTTTAGACGAATATGTCTACGAAGGTCTAAACACCATAGAAATAGGCACCATGGAAATGCTTCATTGATTAGGAAACTAGAGGTGTTGGCTCAACTCTGGATACTCATGTTTCAGTTTACTCATGCTTGCCTGAGTGTGTGTATGTGTGTGAAAAGAGGGGGCTTTCAAAGCTGTTTATACTAAATGTGATTATGTAGGAAGGACAAGATTTTTTCTAATATTTTAGAAGATAAGTGAAAGATTGGTTGTCATTTGACAATGATTATGAAAAAAAGAGAAAATCATAGGGTATATATTATTATTCTATCTAGAAATTTTGATATACATGAAATAAGATTAAAATTAATATTAGACTGCCAGAGACATGCCCCCTCAGTAACAACATACAAAGGGGCTGGAACCAGGTTGACTCCTAGGCTATCCATAACCCCCTACCCCAGGGACTGAGCCAGTTTGCCCATGGAGGAGGATATCCAGCTGATTGGGGACAAGGAGGAGGGAAATCAGGGAACTGGGGACACCAACACATTATTTGCTCACTCAGTGTATCTAATTTATGGATAATAAAGAAGAAAAAATAAAAAATTAATATTAGAGATAGGTTTGAAAGGAAAACAAAATCTACATATTTGGGGAGTCTGATAATAGATAGAAAAAAGTTATGGGAAAAATTGTGAGCTAAATGAATATTTGTTACCATTAGCACTTTGATTTAATCTTTAATTCTTTGTAAAGTTTGATCCCTATAGTTAAAGATAGAAACCTGTCTTCCATACCAACTGAAATACAAATAGCTTATTTATTTTCTGCAAGATGTCCTCTCAGAGTAGGCAATAATTATGATATTATTATATGAAAACTCTTAGAATCAGATTATAATTTGTAGTAACATCAGATAATTATTTTCTCATTCTTATAACATAGTTACTTATTATATTGTGTTTTTCTGTATTTTTGGAAAAATAGAAGATTTACTTTTTGTTCTGGCAATTAATGTGAACATTACTTAAAGGAAATATAGTTTAAAATAGGAGACTAGAAAAGAAAATATAATAGAGCCTGGACCTTTTTTGCCTTAACTAGATAAATAAGAAGTGACAAGAGTTTAATGCAATAAGATATGAACTATGCTGAATCTTACTGTATGGGATTTGGTACAGACAATGTGAATGAACATTTCCATGGAAAATACTGTGGAATGGCTAGGTCTGTTGAATCATTGAATGAACTCACAATTAGAAGAGGAATGCTAAATAAATTTTGTATAATAATTATTTTAGGTATCAAATTTTAATTTTTACAAATGCATGGGGCCAGCTGATGAAAGCAGACCTGTCACCTTTATCTAGTTTCTTATTTCACTACACTAGATAATCAGATGTATCAGTACCATGCTTTACTTTGTTTTCCTTTTCCAAAATGTGTTTTGAATGCTTTCCCTGCTAAATGACATATGTTTCAGCTTCATGTTTAGGAAAATAAAACTTTATTGTACTGCTAGCATCAACATCAAACTTAGGTTCCTTTAAATTCTCTTTCTTATGAAGTTTCTCTAGCATGTTGAGACAATCTGTCATCAAGGAGTAATATTTACAAAAGCATTGTTTTGTATACTAAAGCAATTACAAAAAGAACTGAGATTATTTTTTAAGTAACCAAATACAGTAGATTAGGAGGGCAAAATAAATTCAGATATGCGAACTCAGCAGTTATGATTTGGTGAATTATGATTAGATTTGTATCACTATTACCCATTTACTGCCTCCATTCTCTTTCTGTTCTCTAATAATCCCCTTCGTAGGTTCTGTTCTTTTTAAATGAAGGCAAAATAATGGGTTTTATTTTAAAATTTTTGCATGCCTATGATGTACATTGTTTTTATATATCCCTATCATTCTCCCTCTCTTACTTGTCCCATCTTCCACCAAATAGTCTGCCTTCTTCTTCTATTATGGTATATATATGTACAAAATGTGTGTGTGTGTGTGTGTGTGTGTACAGACACAGACTACACACACATCTATACAGATTTACACACATACATTTAAGTCTGTATTTCACATATGATGTTTGTCTTTCTCAACCTGCCTTAATTCATTTCAAATAATGATCTTTGGTTTCATCTGTTTTTCTTCAAATGACACTTTCATTTTTCTTTTTTTGTGGCTAAATCAAACTGGATTATCCAGATATACCACATTTTCATTATCCATTTATCAGTTGAGATATATAGATATAGATATAGATATAGATATAGATATAGATATAGATATAGATAGATATAGATATAGATATAGATATAGATATAGATATAGATATAGATATAGATATAGATATAGATATAGATATAGATATAGAAAAGTACTTTATACTAGTTGAAAGAATCAAGTCTTTGATATATTATGAAATTTTGCTATAGGTTGAGAGGTAGGGATCTAATCTCATTCTCTACAGGTGGCTTTCTAACTCCATTTCTTGAGGAGGCTGACTTTTTTCAATGCATATTTTTGGTACCTTTATCAAAAATCAAATAACTATCGTTAAATTTGTTTATTTCTGAGTCTTCTATTGCATTGTTCTGTGTGTCTGCTTTTGCGCTATTACCTTGTTGTTTTGTCACTGTGGCTCTGTAGACTAATTTGAGATCAGATATTCTAATATTTCTGGCATTGCTTTTCAGTTCAGGCTTGCCTTGGTAATAATTCCAGTTCTTTAATGATTTCCACATGGGCAGTCAGTTGGAGCCATCAGCCATACCCATCTATTGTCTCTCAGGATTTCCAATGTGTAGGGACTCTTTTGGTTCCTCTTGGTTAATACCTGATACTCAGTATGTGCTCAATGAATTTTTGCTAAATAAATTTTGTTATAAAGAGGGCCACTGATTTAAAAAAAAAAGCTTATTCCCATTAAATAATATTTAAGCCAGTAGTGGTGTCAGACACCTTTAGTCCCAGCACTAGGGAGGCATAGATAGAAGGATCATCGTAATTTGGGGGCCATTTCATACTGAATTCCAGGTCAGCATTGGGTAGAGTGGGACCCTGCCTCAAAAAACAAAAAAGACAAACAAAAAAAAAACCTTTAAAAAAGGCCACTGCTAGCCTAGATTTAATTACAGATAGCAAAACAAATATTTCTGTTTTACTTCTTTTATTAAATATATTTACAAGTAAATAAGGTACTTTGGTCACATTCACCCCCATTATTCTCTTGTTCATTCTCTCACTGCTATTGAACCCCTTCTTCCCAACTTTCCCTACTTTCATGTTTTTTTTTTTTTTTGGAACCCATTGAATTAAGTTATAGCTTTTTATATGCTCATTCATGGGGGTTGATTGGGCTTATTTCCTGGAGGATGGAAAATATACCAGTGGCTGTATTATACATGCAAATGTCCTCCCCTCCCCACTTAGCCAGGATAGAATGTTGAATGGCCTAATCTTTTGCAGGTAACCATGGCTGCTGAGTTCCTGGGTGCCAAGGCCAGGTCATGTCACAACAGTATTCCACAGAACTCCTCTCCTTCCTCTAGCTCTTATCTTCTTTCTTTCCACCTCTTTGATGAGCCTTTTAGGTATATTCTTTTGTGGTTATTAAACTTCCCTGAGTATGTACTTCCAAAAGAAAGCATCTTTCACCTTATGGCTTTGGCAAGCCAGGGTGATTCTTTTTTTTTTTCTTTATTGTTCATAATGAGTTACATTGTTTAGTGGGCCAACCATGAGTTGTTATCCCCAATTCCCCGTTGTCCCCCTTCCCCATCCCCAGTCAGCTGGATATCCTCCTCCGTGGGCCGTCTGGATCAGTCTTTGTAGTAGGGGACCATGGATAGCTCATTCTTCAGCCGGGCTCTCATGTCTCAAGTGTGTAGTTACTGAGGGTTGCCAAGTCTCTGCTATTCTCCCCCACCACGGCTCTCACAATCTTTCAGCCCCCTCTTGCGCTCAGTTCCCTGAGTCGTGGTGGGCGAGTATTGAGGCTGCTATGGTATTGTGAGCTTAGGGGTTTTTGTGTCAAGATTCCTTGGTTTCTGTCACACTGGCTTATCTTTTGTTGATTGGATGGCTATGGCTGTGGGTCCCTTGTACATCCAATCATTCTCTGTGGGGTTCCATATGAATCCTCCCCCGTATGACTGGTGGCTCATCTCATGCCAGGATCTCAGCTTTCTGCCTGCAGTCGGTTGGTAGGGTTATATGGGCCACAGCTCCCTCGCTGTATTCTGAAAAATACAAACACAATCACCATTGGAGAATGAGGTCAGTATCCGTTAACAAATATACAACTATCTGGATTACTTAGTTTATATTTTTAAAAGCCTCCCCGGCAGTCACACGCATAGTGCATCTTTTCTTGGGAGCCCAAGAGTATGTGATCCGTTGCATATCGCCCTAAATCCCCAGTTCCAATCAAGGGTTCCCCCTCACTGAGTGGAATATTTGGCCGAATTTAATAGCTGTTGATTGTCTCCCCCAGGCTCAGGCTCCTCCATTGCACACGTGCTCCTTTTTTGGTTTCCTTTTCTCTCCCAGTAGGAGGTGTGGTCAGCCTACTCGTGGCCTCAGACTGTATTTCATGCCAGTGGTCTGTTTACACCAGCTGTTGTTGTTCAGCTTCCCCTGGCAGCTTGTGTAGTGTCTTCCTGCACTGCACTAACTGCCATCTGGGAGCTGGTTACCATTCCAGGCCTCAAAGAGTCTCTCGATGTTGAACGATGGTATTCTGTGGTTTCTTCAGCAACAGGGTTTTGCCTCAGGCCTGGGGAGAGCATTCAAGAGCCTTGACAGAATTCTGTCTTGTTTTTGTAACCTCATGGGTCACTTTGGTCAACAGCTCAGTGAGGGAAGGAACCAGTGGCCAGGACCTGGGGCTGTCAGACTGCTCAGTTGTTCACAGACTCAGACATTCTCCCCTACTACTCATGGCCCCTCTTACCAGTTGACACCCACTACTTACTCTTTAGGTTATAGTATGCTCGCGAGAATTTTATGTTTTTGAACCTAATTTGGTTTGGCTTCATGTTTGAGCCATTTCCCTCCCCCCTTCCCTTACCCCACTCTTATACCTTCTCAGTTCTTTCTACTAGTCTGGATAAAGAAAACGGTTATCCTAAGCCAGGGTGATTCTTGCCTAAAAATAATAAAGATGTGACAATATTCTGATTCACACAGAAAACAGCAGAACTCAGTAAATTAATGTTTGAATAATGTTTAGAAATCTGTTTGAAAAATTTCTAAAGGAAGTATACAGATTTATATTTATTTGCCACTAAAATTGTTATAGACAATCTCTACCAAAAAAGACTCTTTTTCTGTATGCCACATTTTTTAAAGCTTTTTAAAAAATATTTTATTTATTCATTTTCAAGCAGAGAGAGAGAGAGAGAGAGAGAGAGAGAGAGAGAGAGCACCAGGGCCACCACCTTGTGGGTCTGGCATATGTGGGTACTGGGGAATTAAGCACTGTAGGCAAGTGCCTTAACCGCTGAGCCATCTCTCCAGCCCTGTATGCCACATTTTTTAAATGATGTTCTATGTGTATCTGAAGGAAAAACAGATGTATATTTTTATCATTACATTATTATTTGATATAAAAACTGCCAAGGAATCACTATTTGGGGGGAAGTAAATGTCATTTAATACCTCATGGTTCACCTGTCTGTAGAGATAATTATATCTGCTTACATGAGTGTCAGGTTCCAGACTTCTTCTGACTCATGCCTCTTTCTTAACTAGTGTTTGGCTTAGAGCAAAATTACAATGCACTGTAGTGCCAAATGTAAAGAGAGCTTCTTGACCAGAGGGCTTATGTTTGCTTGTAGCGCTCTCTCTCGCTCTCTCTCTCTCTCTCTCTCTCTCTCTCTCTGTGTGTGGTTTGGTGGCTCTATAGTTAAGTCCATCCAACTAAAATGACAGACAGTAAATGTCTCTTATCCATAAGCTGTGTGACTTCAAACTAGGTTTGAATATACTTTTGCTAGAATGGCAGTTCTTTCACAAAGCTTTTACACATTGTCTAGAATAGAAGAAGAACATTCCAGGCATGGATGAGTAGCATATAGAAACAATTTATTATTTTTTAAAATCTTTAAAATCATAAAGAACCAGGTAGACATCAGACCATTTATTATAGACTACCTTGTTCAACTTGTACAGTGGGTAAATAATAACACATCCTGACAAAGTGATTTCTAGTTTTGTTTGTTTGTTGTGGGGGGAGGCATTCCAGTCTCTTCTCATTGCAAATAAGTTCTTTTTCAGCTTTATGTCAGGAACTGATGAATTGAACCCAGGCTATCCAGCTTCTTTGAAAGCAAGTGTCATTAACCACTAAGCCATATCCCAAGCCCCTCCAGTTCTTAATTGTAAGAAGTTTTCATGTATGATGTTAATCAAACCATAAAAAGTGTGAATGTTTTCAGTTAGGTATTATAGGACTTTGTCCTGGTAAGATATGACATTTACTCCCTGTGGTGGTTTGACTCAGGTATCCCCCATATACTTATATGTTCTGAATGCTAGGTCCCCAGCTGGTGCCAATTTGGGAATTGGAGCCTCCTAGAGGCAATGTATTGTTGGGGTAGGCTTATGAATGTCATAGCCAGCTTCTCCTTACCAGTATTTGGCACACTGTCCTGCTGCTGTTGTCCTCCTGATGTTGGCCAGGAGTTTATGTCCAACCTCTGCTCATGCCATCATTTTCCCTGCCATCATGGAGTTCCCCAAAATAAACCCTTTCCTCCACAAGCTGCATTTGGTCCGGTGCTTTGTGAAACAACAAGAAGCTGATTGCAACACTCCCCAGGAGAGAAAGCTGTTGAGAAAATTGAACACACCGAAGAGATACTCAGGGAGCCACCATTCCTGCTCTTTCTTTGCAGTGTCCACCACCTAGAGAGCTCTTGCTCTAGCCTTAAGAGGAATCTGCTGTGACAATGAATTCCCGTGCTCTCACTATCTCATTCTTGAGGCATTTTATGAAGATGAAAAATTTAAAGATTTTTTTTAAAAGTTATGTGTGTATGTTCAAGCCCACCATGGCATGTGTGAGGAGGTCAGAAGAAAGCTGAGTCACTTATTCTCTCACTGGGGTTCTGGATTCTCCTGGATATGTCTCTCATTGCTGTAGATCCATCAGTGTCACAGATATGTGTGTCACTTTACATCAGACGCATCTGCTGCTTTGCAAAACTTGGTCTGGCAGACTTGTAAGCAAGTGCCTTTAGCTGCTGAGCCTCTTAAACTTCTAAGTACACCACACTTCATGCTGCTACTTCTGCAAATTATTTTTTAAAACAATCAGATCTTAATTTTGCTGTAATTTTAATATTTTATATGTCAGATGTTCATATTGACAAAAGTCTATAATATCAAAATAGAGAAGAGATTAGCCCTCTGTCTTTCATGTGTGAACGATTATTTCAAGTCTCATATTTGAATCTATATATGCAAAACAGCCAGGAAGCTCATGTTTCTTGGTCAAACTATAGTTCTTAACCTTTGCTTTATACACATAACACATCGTCTTTCACCTTTTGCCTTTGCAAACACTTTTAAGGCTATAGTATTAAGGACCATTTGTGGTTATTATAAAAATGTTTAGATGGGCTGGAGAGATGGCTCAGCAGTTAAGGTCGTTGACTCCAGAGCCTAAGGATCCGGGTTCAATTCCCCAGTACCCATGTAAGCCAGATGCACCAAGTGGCACATGCATCTGGAGTGCATAGTGATTAGAGGCCCTGACATGCCTATTCTCTCTCTCTCTCTTTCTCTCTCTCTCCCTCCCCCCTCTCTCTGCTTGCAAATAAATAAACATGTATTTTTAAAATGTTTAGAAATAGCTTGATCTCTGAAAATATCTGTAGCTTCTTTAAAAATGTCATCAAACTCCATCTGACATCCTCGCTCTCATGAGATTACCAGGTTGAATCATAAAAGCCTGTGTGAATTCTGAGACCAAAAAAAATATTTGTTTACCCAAATTTTACCATTTTGTCCTCCAAATTTTTACAAGGAAGAAGAAAGAGAAAGAGGAAGAGGAATGAAGTGAGGGTGGGAGAGGGTGGGTAGAGGAGGTTGGGGAAATAGGAGAGAGAGAGAAGCAAAGAGGAAGAAAAGGACAGATGGGGAGGGAGGGAAAGAGAGATCATATTTCTTCAGCATAGGAATCACTTCTTATAAGCTCACAGATATTTGTTTTTTTAATATCATTTTCATACAATCTCGAGTTTACAATTAAAGCATTTAGTAAGTATAATTTTTATTTTTAATAACAATAGATCAAATTTCAAAAGAGATCATACCACTCCACCAATGTGATTCAGCTTATGGTTTTCTTATGCACCTCAAATTCATGTGTTATGCAGTTAACAGTACTTTTTCTAGATAAAGGGTAGGATCCACAACAGTGATGTTTTGGCAGGCTATTGTCTGTCAGTAAAGTCAGTGCCTCCAAGTAATGCAAAGTACAGGACATTTTGATGTAATTTGTCTTAAAAGACTCAGGACAAAGAAGTCTGTTTTACCTAAAAGAGCAAAATGATAAAATGCTGATGTGTTTGAATGAAGAGAAAGGGTGTGGAGCAAAAGCAGTGCACTTGGACTGCACAGGTATTCCAAAAGGTCCAGATGTGGCTTACAGTATGTAATGCATACTCGATATTAAACTAGGAGCTCCTAAAGCAAATATGATGTCCCGTGATTTTTTAACATCTCTCTCTCTCTCTCTCTCTCTCTCTCTCTCACACACACACACACACACACACACACACACACACACTCACACTCACAAGTAGAAACTGCAGGTGCTCTCTTTTTATTGCACGATGTAAAGAGAAAATGTAAAATGGACAAGCTTTCGACAATCATGTTCTCTTCATCAAGCTGTTATTGTTATTTTAGTGAGTCCACTAAAAAGAATTATCTAAAGCTTCTCGTTTTTACTTCTTTGTGTACTTGATGAATATGATTACCATTTTTACCTCCTGTATTTAAACCCCTCTCCCATAATCCCACATTCTGCCTAAAAGCCATGTCTGTGGTAGCTTGTCCTGTTTCCATGCAATAGTTTTTAGAGATATGACTGCCTTTAAGCAGGTGCAGTAAATGCATTTGGACCATTTTCACTGTCTTGTGCAAGGACAAAATGCCTGACATAATTAAACTGAGATTAATGGACACTATTAGTCAAATAAGCTTGTTTTGTGAATGGAAACCTTCCACTAATTCAGCCTCGCCTTTCTTTGACAAATGTACTCTATTTACTTATGTACCCACAGCAATGTATGCCTGAAAGGCAGCTAAAAATTTGTCAGGGTACCTTCCAGAATTTTCCATTAACTGTATTTTAATTCTTTTTCTGTGGCCTGCAAAAGGAACCAGATTATGTGCTAAAATGAAACAAAAGGATTGACCTAGTACCACGGGGCCAGTGACTGTTAGGGTCCAGAAAATTTCTCCTTAATTTTCTTCCTGAATTGTCCTTAGTCCCTTCTTTGCTTCACTTTAGAATTTGAAGCATCCTCTTCAAAATGGCTACCATCCAGGGGCGTAGGGTGCAAAGGAAAATAATAAAGAACAGTGGCAATGAGTTGATGCTATATAAATAAGCACATTTGCTGTGTCCCTGTTCTGCAGTTTTTATGTCCCACTGATGAGAACCAGTTTGAGATGTAAATTGCTTCCCTTTGATTGAACCAGGGAGGAGATGTCATGTTACTCATCATCAGATAGTGCATTGTGCGCCTTTGTTGAATTACAGGATAACAGAGCTGGGAGGAATTCCTTCGCCATCTCTGCAGCCCTGTTCAGTGTTTATTAACCACCGTTTACCTCACTACCTCCATCCTGATGGCTCATCTATCCCTGTCCTGTCCTTAGATAATCTTTCAAAGATCACTGGGATGTCCACTGGTATTTTTATAGTAAATTACTTGCAAGTTAAATTGTGTTGTGGAGCAGATTTTATTAGTTTAAGTAGAGAGTATTTAAAATATCACTGGAAGATGAGAAAAGTGATAAATAAATGATTTCATGAACCTATTTATCATCTTGTTTCTGACCTAGGTTTAGAATAAGCATGCAATGGTATCTATGTGTAAAACAGAATTGAGCACTGGATAGGGGTAGATGAGCAAATGGGCATAGACTGTTCATCCAGATCATGTCTTATATGAAAAAAAAAAAGAATCCATAAAGGGAATTTAAAACAAAAGAACTGGAAATAAGCCTGCAATCAAGCAACCCTGGCATCTCAACAAAACAGGCACTTTTTTAATGTAAAGACATTCAGGGCAGATATCATAGCCCTATCATGACAGCACAGCCTTTTTTTCCTCCCCTTCTATTAAATCTCCATTTTGAAGGTGGATGGTGCTGACTCATAAATTAAATTGGAGTAATACATACAGTGTATATATATTTCTGTCACTTTGTCTCAAATTAAACACGAACCTTCTCTCCTGACAAGATGATAGAAAAGTTAATTGCTCGCCCTGGCTTTAAATTGGAATTTGAATTTGCAAAATGCTAAAGGTTTATGAGATCTAAATCATGAGGAGCTTAAATTACATTCCTGTGATAAAATATTAATAAATCAATTAAAACATAAGCCGAGTATAATATTACTTTTTTTGTAGGAACTCTGAACACAATAATTCATTAGGGTGTAGTGCAGTAACAATTATTGTATCTTTTTTTAATTTTCTTTTTATTAGTTTTTTTGATAAATACATCATCAGATAACATTGCACATAGTACATTATCATTCCCCCAAAGCAGCATCCAGAAGTGGTTGTACCCCTAGACAAGAGCTCCCAGCCTGAATTATCTGGTGTTCATTATCCTTGTTAGCATCAGCTGCTTACTTTTCTGAAGGGGTATTTTCCTCTTGGGAACATCTGTCCAGTGCCAACTCTACCATTTTGTGGTTTCTTAATCTCTCCTCTAAAAATGGGCATAATCACAATAATACCACCTCAGCACTGGCATGAGAAACCAATTAGGTAATGCATGTAGAAATCATTTGTACATGGTAAAACCCCATTTCAGATTAATTATAATTGTCACAGATTTAGGAACTTTTATCTCTTGAAGGGCTCTTAGGCATCCTTTGGTAATCAATTCCCTTATTTGAAATATTAAGTAACAAAGTCCAGAGAGGTTAAATCACTTGGGTAAAGACACACAGCTAGACAGAGAAACTGCTCAAACTAATATCAGGGCAATAAAATTCTAATTTGGGATATATTCTGTGGTACCCTCTAATCCCTCCTCAGAGTGCTTGAAAGTTTGCATAAAAGTTGGTATGTTACTCTCATGACATTGCTCTCTAATTGACATCATTTTGTGTGTATAAGCATTAGGCATGTGTGTGAGTGCATGTGTGCACACATGTGTGCATCCTTGTATGTGTATAAACTTGCGTGTGTAATTGGGGATCATATTTTATCTGATTTTGTTTTTGGACTGACAATATTAGTCACTTTAGGAATAATTTTCTAAGGGACCTGGTGGCACAAACACATTCCCTCAGCTGTCAAGAAGGGGTTCATTTAGCTTAGGAGAGACTGCCTTCTCCTGCTGCTCCCTAAATGAAGACTCTGCAGTGTACATCGCTCTCCCACTGGGTTCTGGAGGATGCCTCAGAAAAGAGAAGGCATGGCCATGATTTTTAAAAAATACTCTCACACAATGACAGATGAGGATTCAAGTGCCAACAGTTTTATCTCCTTTGCTGCCTTCCTGCTCTCTGGCCCTCACCTGCACTTGGTAATAATGAAAAGAGAAAGCAACTTGGGACCCTGGCTCCTGATTCTTCCTTGTAAAAATGACTTGTATGAATACTGCTAAAGAAGAAGAAAAAACCATATTATATCTACATAAGATTTGGCCCATGGTATGGGCTGAATAAATGGATTTCCAAATCAAAGATGCCCAAAGGTCTTATTAAATGCACATTTTGCTTGCCTTTACACTCATGATAGAGGTTTTATGACATTTGACTTAAGACATATTGCTAAACATTTATTAATAGCTTTTCTATCACGTTAATTCTTTCCAACTATTTTTACTTTTCCCAAAAAACCAATTTTTAATGATTTTCTTGACTAATTTTATGGTGCTAATAATTGTTTCTACTGACTTAAAATTTCAGGAAAGGGCCCATATCTCCTCTGGTTATAGAACACTACTAAAACAATACAATTGAGTAATAATTACCTATGTGAAAGTTATGGGTTCCATAGAACTCACCACCTCTCTCTGAGCTCCTTCCTAGAAGATCACATATGACTATTATATGACATTTATATATAACAATATAAACAGCTCAGTGAGGGAAGGAGCTGATGACTGGGACCAGGAGTTGCCAGACTGATCAATTTTTCACAGGCTAGACTCTCTCCCCTTCTATTCTGGCAAGAGGGGCTGTGAATAGTTCAAGGTCTTTTAACTGAACCATAATGCCAAAAAAACCCATAATGGCACAGAATAAATTTTAATACTGCAAATGATGGCACTGGGCATAGCAAAGAACTATTGAACCAATACAAGATTTAAAACAAACAGGGCATCATAAAACTAACTCCACTCTGACAACTCCAGCCAGTGACAGGTCTCTGGAGTTCCAATGCTGTCCTTCCAGCGAGGCTACTCATAGTCCTGGAAAACTTTATCTGACGCTGGCAGCTCTGCTTGGCAGCCATCCCATAGTCCTGGCATCTCCATTGGGTATCCACTGTAATCCACAGTTCATCCTCATGGCTCAATCAGGCCTCAATGCAGGTAATCCAACTAACCCACTTCACACTGTCTATGGCCATTTCCAAAAAACAAAACTGTGTTGCATATCCAATGACCTTCTCTTTTCAGCATTTGTTATATACTCCATAGCACCAGATGGGCTACCAATTTTTAATCTAGGAGGGAATAAAGCCAGCTTTGAAGAGTAAGACACACCTTCAGCATTCAGGCCCCTTACTTCAAAAGAGTCTGAATTCTTCCAGTGTCCCAATGCACATCACCTGGCCCAATCTTGATGGTTTCAGCTCTCAAACAACTGAAGCTGATGGGCAGCAGCTTGAGCCCAGAGATCTCTTTTTTCCTGGACCATATCCCTCTGTTCACTCCAATCTATTTCAACATAATGCAGCCCCTTCACAAGTTCTCAGGACAGAGGCAGGCTAATAAGGTTCCAATTTCCAAAATTTCTATCAGCTGGGGATCAAGCATTCATAACATACAAATTTATGAGGTATAACTTAAGCAAACCACCACAAGTGCCTTTAACTACAGAGCTATCTCCCCAGCCCCCTGAATTATTACTTTAAGAACTATTTCAATAGTTATTATTTTAAGAAATTGATACAGGTAAACAGTGGTCAGAAGAAAATCCACAACTTTAGCCTCTATGACTATAGGAAATTATAATAAACATATTACCATGCATTTTAGGAAGATGGCCAAAAGAACAAAAACTGAGCCTTCCTTTAATCCCAACCCTTGGGAAACTGAGTTAGAAAGATTGCCTTGAGTTTCAGGCCAGCCTGGTCCTACCAAGTGAGTTCCAGATCAGCCACAGCTGGAGTGAGATTCTATCTTAAAAAAATAAAACAAAATCTGCAAAGTGGGAGGGATGAATTTATAAAAATAAAGTGAGAAATTAATGAATAAGAGAATAAGAAACAGGGCCTGAGAAGGTCTGAGAGATCTTGCAAGTCTCATAGACATGAGAACAGATGCAGCTTCAAAACAAAGCAAAACAAATAAACACCCGGCAATGTCCGCGATCATTAATAGACTGGTTTAATAACTAACACAGTACTGAGAAGTGACAGTGTTCAGCAAAGAGACATCTCTATCACACCCTCCAAGGCTCAGGGATCATTGCTGAAAAAGTAGCAGAAAGAATGTAAGAGCAAAAGGAAGAGTAGGACTGCTGACAGTGCTCCTTTCCAGGAATAAAATGGCCTTGATATTCATGTTCTCAGATTACCTGACACTACCTACACAAGACCTCACAATATGAGGGAAAAATGATGACTTCAAAATAGAAGAGAGCCTAATTGGAGGAAAGAAGGGATTTAGTGGATGGTAGTTTTGGGAGGGTGAAGATGGAAGTAATAGTTGGGGATTAGCATGGTTTATTTTCTATACTTACCAATATCAATAAAAAAGATATCAATAAAAATTTTTTCTTTACAAAAAGGGCATACAGTGATGGAGAGAGATTCTGGTCCCTAGCCACTGGCCACCACAGCTGAGCACACTGCCACAATCAAGTGCATGGGGCACTGCATGGGCCCAACCATGTGTACATGCCACACACCACCTTACACATAACACAAACAATATCTCCTATTAGCATGAAGTGTCTTAACATGGACAAAAATATGTATCATTACTTTTAGTTGACTCACTAAGAAAAACCACTCTTCCTGCTTGCTTTTTTTTTTTTTTTTTTTTTTTTTTTTGGTTTTTCGAGGTAGGGTCTCCCTCTAGTCCAGGCTGACCTGGAATTCACTGTGTAGTCTCAGGGTGGCCTTGAACTCAGGGTGATCCTCCTACGTCAGCCTCCAGAGTGCTGGTATTAAAGGCGTGCACCACCACACCCGGCTTCTTCCTGTTTTCTTCATGACTGAAATACCCCCATTTTCCCTTTTGACTCTTGGATGGGGCACATTGTTCAGCTACATATAAGTCTTGTTATATGCAGGAGATGTGGGGAGAAATCACCTGACTTTAAAATTAATTACTCTGGTTAGTAGAGGAAATTATTAAACTAAGGGTAAACTCAACCCTGGATAGGGACTAAGTTTTCATATTTTTCCAGTTTTTGTAAAATTTTGCTTAGAATGCATATATGCATATCTGTAACCTGTGTATAGCTACTATCTTTGAAAAACACAATATAATACAATGTAAAATATAGTTTTATTTATTAATGATAAATGTATTATTTTCTTTGATATTTAAAATTGAGAAATTAACTTAAAACAATTATATTTTATGTATCAGCAAAGAAATATCAAATGTTATTAAGAAACAGACCCAAAAGTTGACACATGCCAGGTGTGGTGGCACACGCCTTTAGTCCCAGCATTCGGGAGGCAGAGGTAGGAGGATCGTCCTGAGTTCAAGGCCAGCCTGAGACTACATAGTGAATTTCAGGTCAGCCTGGCTAGGGTGAAACAGAAAAAAAAAGTTAGTACGTACAATTTCACGTAAGGTGCACAGTTTGCCTTTATTTACATTTTTAAAAACATTTTGATGATTTTCTCATGGTCATAGAGAAAATGTAGTCAAAGTACAATTGGGTTTCAAAATATTTAGCTAGCTCTTATGGAGTCAGTTTTATCTTGAACTTATAAACACTTGTATAGAATAGAGTTATATAAAATATCAAAGACTGCCTGGTTTGTATATGGAAGATAAAACCCAAGGTTCTTGCACTTAAAAGAAATGTTGATTTATGTTGAATTTCAAAGGAAATGATTAAATTATCCACGTTGCCTAGTTATCCCAATTGTCTCATGTGCTCTGACCTGTCTGTTTCTTTATAAACACAGTGTGTGCCTTCCCAGGGAACCAAGACTTTCTCAATACTTCCTATGCTTATATAGATTTTTTTACATCAAGTGTAATACTTTGAAAAGGTTTGAACCCAATGTGAGTACAGGTTTTCTGTTGGGCTGGTGCCATCAGTGGTTGTGAAGCCAAGTGTTCTGCTGGGGCAGAATAATCAAATCAGAGTTAATGGGGTGACTGTCTAAGCAGGGCTCTTTGTCATTAAGGTCCACTCTTGTGATAGTAGCACATTATCTCGCTGATTGGATTTGTAGGAAGGCATCCACCTGTGGCCTGCGTTGGCAGAGAAGAGATTTACTGAAGAGGCATCCCTGGCGAAGAAGTGGGAGGTAGCCATCATGGACAGCAGATTCTTTTGCTGGAAAGCCAACATGTGCAGCCTAGCGTAAGCAATGTGAGTGGATGGGTGACTCATCCATGATTTGGTGGACTTAGGTCCCAAAGTAAAGCAACCAAAAACAGATTAGAAGCCATCCCATTAGAAAGGGATGATTTTCAAGCAAGTACACATAGAGATGCTGAGCCAGCTCATCACTTGAGATTTAAGCCCAAGGAGCCCTTTACCTACATCTCAGGGATGATTTTCTCTGTTTGGATGTATTGTAAGAATTTCCATGTCTGTTGGGGGCACTGAGGTTCTTACAGACTATGGTAAACACGATTTGGCTAGCACACTCTCATAATCAGGCTGACTTGCCCTGAAACAGAGTGCTTTATGCTGTGCCAGGCCTCAAGCAGTACCAACTGTTAAATAATAAACAGGCTCTGTTTGTTGGCGGCCTCTTTCCCTCCTGCCAACACGGAGTGCCCATTTTCTGGGTTTACCTGCCTGCATGTGTTCAGACCCTCAGAACACATCCATCTATATCTAATCTGCTTGGTTTATTATTCTCTCAGGACCTGTGGTGAGCTAGCACACATTCAGGGCTCTGGGCAGCATGAATAATGCCTGTCTGTTGTTCCAGATAATATTCCAGGCTTTTTAGAGTGCACTAGATAATTGTTTTTCTTCATTTTCTCTTTCTCTGAGTTGGTTTGGAGAGAGTGACAGTTGAAGAGGAGTAGGGATACTTCACTTCAGGAAGTTAGGTATTCATTCATGTTGTTCAATTTCACTGGCAAGCTTCTGTGTGGCTTCTCCAACATTGATAGTGTGTCAGTCAACCTACAAGTACCTATTGAAGACCCACTGGGTACAAAAATAACTGGTGCTATGCCAGACTGGGTTATTTTTCAACACATGATCGAGTGAGGCGAGGTCAGACTTTTCCTTCAGATTCAAGGAACCAAGTGAGTGGAGAAGAGCAATATAGTTAAGAGAAAAGCCAGAAAATCTTATTCTTCTCCCCTCTTTTTCTTTCTCTCTTTTCTCCTCCCTCTCTATTTTTTTTCTCTTTCTCTCCCCTCAGAGAAAGAAAAAATATTTTTAAGTTACCCATGTGGTCATAGGGATTTTTTTTTCCTGGCCCCTGGAGAAGTACTCTTGATAGTATTATATTGCCGTTTCAGCCAAAGGAATTTCATATGTCTCACAGATGCTGTGGTCAAAAAATAGACTTTTTAATTCCCATAAACCCTCCCTGGCCCCCAGCAGAGCCAGGATAGCTATCCCCAGGAGTCAGCACCGGAATGTTAGCCTAAATAAGCTGATTCAAGAAGGGATGGCAGGGTATGAAACAAAAAGCCCACTTTTTGTCCTCAAGAAAATGTAAAGATAATGATAGAACCACTATGATAAATAGCCTTTGTTAACGCTTCTATTATAATCCATTTGTTCAACATTTTCAGTCACATTCCTTTGTAATGTTGGTTCCCACATGATGAAGTTGTTCATTGATTCGGATACCAGAACCATTTACTTGAGTTAAATGATATTTCATTCTCAGATCACTAAATATGCTTTCTACTGTGGGGTAATCATTCTGTTTCTTGGACTAGGATATTTTTAGATCAAGAGTAAATATTTGAATTAAGAACTTGAGATGTTTCAGAAAGCAGGGAATATTCTTACTAATATTCCTTTAATTCATGCCTCAATAGTATGTAATGGATGCACCGGTGGTAGTTAGTGTCATGTTCTTTTTGTGAGAGATAAAAGGCTCTATCTTCTCATTTTGTTTTGAGAAAGGCTTGGCTCATTTATAATGTCAAAATGGTTTTAAAACTCAGGCAATATGGAATTCACTCAGAAAACCTAGTAAATTCATAGGAAAACCCATTATTTTTAAAAGTTGCTGGCACTGTTTGACAATATTTATTCACTATTACTTTTGTACTGGAGCTATATTCTTTTTTACTAAGATCTCAAAAGATTCATCCTGAAGAAATAAGTCCCAATTGATTACCTTTATGTAAGCAATTTTACCTATTGCCGCTAGGCCTTTCCCTAAACAATAGGACTCCATGCTCTACCAGAAACCTCCCTGGGAATACTCTGAGTGTCCTTTCCCTCTGGATCAGGCTGCTCTAATAACTGGCCTCACTTCCAAGCTCACTTGTGCTCTTGAGTTTCAGTGTTTACTTTGCTGTGGACAGAAAAGCAGATATCCAAACTTTTTAGATTTGTGTCTAAGTGAAGAATAAATAGGACCTGAGGAACATTTTTTCTTTGGATTAAAACTGTTGATTCTCTCAGATCCTTAACAACTTTGTCTCTTGTGTTCCTGTGATAGGAGTTTTGATTTCATAAATACACAAGCACACACACACACACACACACACACACACACACACACACACACACATGAATAGGCATGAATACATGATTCTGTTATACTGTATTATATGTTTGACTATTCAAATGTTTTATGTGTGTTCATGTAGCCACCAATCTTTAGCTTTGCTATCAAATGTTCCCAGTGACTTAGATGAACATAAGCAATAGTCTTTTATTAATTTTTTGAGCACCTATGTAAGTAGTGGACTTTACTACTTAGAGTTAAGATGTGCAGCTGAGATCCAATACTAGAAAAAGGAACCTTTCAGTGCCTAATTTCATGTAGTATAAGAATATTAGTGTACACCTAATAAAAATATGTATACAGTTTCAGTTGGCTTTAGTTGTTGGGAAAATAGCATTGCTGGAACAGCACTTAAATAAAATGAATAGTACTGACCTACTTAGAAAAATTAATTATGAAAGAAAAATAATGGATTATAGTAGCAGATAATGGTTTTGGGGACGCTGCTGGTTGAAATCCATCCTGAGGCTTATTTATAATTGGCACAATTAGAGTTTTCGAGAATTCAGCAGCCTTGATTTATTTACAAGGGTTCACACAGGACTTGAGTCAAGGGATGAGGGGGACAGAGGTGTGTAGGAGATTTATTGATTTAAATTTAAGTTTACCAAATTTCAAATTCATATTTTAAAGGAGAAAACATTGTTACATGGAAAAAAATCATATTCTTAAACTGCCAGGATTTTCAAAAGTTTGCTTCTAATATCAACAAGCCATAGTAGAGCACATTAGAAAATAAAAAATGCTTTTATACTTAAGGCCATTTTATTTTCTAGGGTGCTAATGAACTCAGTTTATATGATATCTATTTCACTATTTGAAATGTTTACCTAGTCATCATATATTTATTTATACCTACTCTGTATCAGATACACTTTGAATATATACATATATATTGTTTATAAAATATATCTTTATTATCCATATTTACATACACTGAATGAGCAAATAATGTATTGTTGTCCCCAGTTCCCAGATTTCCCTCTTCCCTGTCCCCAATCAGCTGGGTATCCTCCTCCGTGGGCAGTCCAGATCAGTCCATGGGATAGGGAGTTATGGATAGCCTAGGAGTCAATCTGGCTCCACCCCTCTTTTTATGTTGTTACTGAGGTGGGTGATGTCTCTGGACAATCTCCTCCACCATGGCTCTTACAATCTTTCCACCCCTTCTTCCTCTCAGATAAAGCCTGTAGTATGTTAGGATATGACTAGTACATCATTCATTTATGAGTAAGCTATAGAAATGAATTGATAAATTACATATCACCAATTAAAAGTTCTGCTCTTTGAAAACATTATTAAGAGAATGAAAAATAAGGTAAAACTAGAAGAAAATATTTGTAAATATATCTTTTAGAAGCCTTGCATCCAGAAAATATCATGAACCTTCAAAACTCAGTACATTAATAAACAAAACACAGTGTTAAATAGACAAAATACTTGATGACATGGAGAAACTGGCAATGCATAAAATAGCACAGCCTCTTTGGAAACAATTTAGCAGTGTTTTTTTAAAGGTTAAGCACTTATCTACCATGTGATATACCAATTTCACTCCTATGTATTTGTGCAAGAGAAATGAAAGCACATACTGTAAGAGACTTAGACATATGTTTTTAACAGTCTTATTTGTATTAGCGAAAATTATTAAACAACCAACATGGCCATTCAGTGGTTAGTGAACAGAGTATCTATCTATACAAAGGGCTACAAAACAATGATTTTTGAGTGAAATATTGTTTCTTGATAAAATGGCTATGTCTCAGAATAATATATGGAATGAAAGAAGATGAGTAGTAAGCACACATTACATAATTCTACCTGTGTCGAATTCTTGGTAAGGAGAGGCATAATGAATTATAATCAGCTACTTAAGCAAACTTTTAGGGAAGATGAATCATTTCATTATCTTCACTATGATTGTGGCTCTATAGGCTAGTGTGTCCAAGCTACAAGATGATACACTTTCCACTTAGATACTTTTATATTTGTCAATTGTACTTCAACAAAGCTGTTTCTTTTTTTAAAAAATATTTTATTTATTCATTTTTAAGCAGAGAAATACAGAGAGAGAGAGAGAGAGAGAGAGAGAGAGAGAGAGAGAGAGAGAGAGAGAGAACCAGGGCCACCACCTTGTGGGTCTGGCATATGTGGGTACTGAGGAATTGAACCCAGGTCCTTAGGCACCAGGGGCAAGTACCTTAACCGCTGAGCCATCTCTCCAGCCCAAAGCTGTTTCTTAAAAAGACAAAATGGCAAGAGATGGAAATTATATAGGAGGACTGGTGTAGGTGTCAAATTGACATGGTACATTTCATAAGAACCCCATCACTGCTGAAACCTTACCCCCACACAGTTCCCATTAGTATGTTGCAGTAGTCCACCTTTATCTATGGGAGTTATGTCCCATACCCTCAGTGGATGTTGAAACTATGTTTTTCCTACATGTGACTACCTGCTAATGATTACTTATTCTGAGAACCATTCCCTAGCCTTGTTGCTATAGGTGTTGTAGTAGGTGTCTGCCACTCTACTGGTGTAAGTACTCCAGAAAGAGAGAGACTGGCTCTGGCTCCCTAACTCTTGGGATCAGAATAAGAGTTATACAGAAAACTAAGCAAGTCCGGAAGTAAACCAAATTTTCAATACTAGCACTGGTGTGCAGTAATCTCAGGCTTTACCTTTTGGCATTTATGTATTCTTATTTGTTAGGAATTATGTGAGCCAGCTTGGTTATCTCATCATCTTAAAGAGTCAATGAGAATGAAAGTATGAATGCTTCATTATAAGCTTTTATTTATAAAAGGGTTTAAAATGTCTATAAAAGGCATTGTTATTTAACCTCTGCAGTATTATATGCAGATGTTCTCATCTTAGAGACCCTGTTAACTTACAATCTTCCTGAGAAACCTCATTTTAACCATAGCCAATTAAAATCCTTATCTGAATGAGTGTTGAATCTTTCTCCAGCTTGGCCTTCCATCTGAGCACTCTTTTCTAGTCCTCTTTTCTGAGATGACCCACAGGCACCCCAAATGCACTGTATGCCAAACAAAAATCCTCTAAATCTGTTCTTCTTTCCTCTGTATTCCACTTAAGTGCTCATATGGAAACTTGCGGTTATTTTCTCAGCATTCCCCAGCGTCCCATATCCAGGCATCCCTCTAATCTTTTTATCTTCCTTCTTTCATTTGCTCATCTTCCCATAGCAAAGCTGCCTCTGCAGTCAGGGAGCCATCTTATCTTACCTACATTCTCGCAAGAGTCTCCTGATACCCTCAAGTAACAGGACTGCACCCATGCCAATGTCTTTTTTTTGAGTCAGTCATCTTGAACTTCTTTGGAACTCTTGTTTCTTCCCTCATGTACTGACTGAAATAAACCATTTTATTAAGTCTCATCTTAAAACTCATTTTCTCTGGGTGTCTTCCCTAATTCCCTAATTAAAATTCTTTTACATGGTACTTCGATAAGGTATGTTTTATTTCATTTTATTTATTTATTTATTTATTTATTTATTTATTTATTTATTTATTTGAGGTAGGGTCACATGTATGTCAGTTTGGCTTCAAACTATCTGTGCAGCACAGGGTGACCTGTATTTCCTTCTTCTTCTACAAGTGGAGTGCTGGGTTTACATTTGTGTGCCAGCACACCATTTATATATTGTTTGGAATTAAACCCAGGGCCTTGTGAATGTTTTGCAACCAGTCTATCAACTGAGCCATGTCTTCAGCCTGATCGATTTTATTTTTAATGGCTATCTTACCTAGATCTCTTTTTAAGGTAGGAAATAACAAATCTTCAAAGCTATATCTCATGCCCAGTATAATGCCATGGTATGGGTGTTGGTGAACCATTTGTTAAATACTTGTTGAGTAAATGAAAAAGAAATGAATTTTTACACAAACTCATTATCAAAGAGCTAATTTGCTATTATTTTTATTTTAATTTTTTGAAAGCAGATAAGAGTAGATTTTTAAATTAATTATTTATTGATGCATACAGTTGTATATATTAATAAGAAATGGTGTTCATATATTTTACATTGTGCAATGTTGAAATCAAGTTAAATATGTGTGTATTCTTAAATATTTGCTAATTCCTCATGGTAAAATCTTTCAAAATCCTTTCTTCTAGTTCTTTGCAATATATAGATACAATAAATATCAAACTTCATATCCATTCATTAATCAATGTGCCCCACCTTATTTCCCTCCAGATTTTCCCAGCCTTTGGAAATTATCACTCTACTCTCAACTTCAGTGAAATCAACTTTCTAAGATTCCACTGTTAGTGAGAAGACACAATCTTGTCTTTCTCTGAATGGTTTTTGTTTTACTAAATATAATGGTCTCCAGTGCATAAAATCCATGTTTTCACAAGTAGCAGGACTTCTGTCTTTTTTCTGACGGAATAATACCACATTGGGCATGTTTGCAGCATTTTCCTTATTCATTCCTTAGTTGATGGACACTGTTACTCTGGGTTTTCTAGAGAAGTAGAACTGATAGAATGTATACATGTTACAAAGAAGATGAATAAGATTGGCTTACATGGTATGGTGTGACCAGAACAACAGTGGATGTCTGCAAACTGGACAGGCTTTGTATGATCAATGAGAAACTTTGCATGAACAAATCATGTGCTGGTACCACGGTTTCCCTCTAGCTCTCCTTCCATGTGGGTCCACCTCAGTGGGATTTCTGGTATGCACCATGGAGCTGTGGGCTATGAGTTGTGAGAGCAGCAGTGAGTCATTGTTGGGGGAGGGATCAATGTCTCTGGATATACCCACCTACCTTGGCTCTCACAGTCTCTCTGTCCCCTCTTCCATAAAATTCCCTGAGCCCTGGTGGATGAGTTCAAGTTTACTGTAGTATTGAGCTCTTGGCAGCTTCTGGATTTCTGCTTTGGTAGGCTTTGAGTATGCTCAGTGTCTATCTCAATCACCCTGGTGTGTGAAGGGTGTCAGGCTCCTTCTGAAAACAGCACTTTGCTCATCTTGCCAATTCCTCTGTGGTTTCACCTGGGTCTGGCTGATGTGCCAGGGGGTGTCCATCTTCTACCAGAGAGTCATCTATCATCTCTTGTCTTGTTGGTAGAATTAGGTTGTCCTTGGTTCTTGCTGCCCTTTAAAAAAAAACTTTTATTCTTTTAATTAGCATATAGATTTTGGCTTTCATTACAGTGTTTTCAAGGAAAATTTTGTTTTTCTTGATTCTCCTCCCTGCTCTTCTTCGCCACCCCCTACCTATGCTTGTGCCCTCCCCAGCTTCCTTTTTACTTTTATGTCATATGTGTTCTATTGCCCCACCCCACTCTGCCTTCCGTATTTTTTCTCCTCGAGGTCTCCTTCCTAGTTTCATCACTTGTAGTGAGTACCTATCTTACTCTCTTTCTCTACCTGGAGAAAGTCAAATAATTCCTTGTGCCATGTGATGGCACCCAAATAACAAGAGATTGAGGTTATTGACAACCAGTGCAGTAAATTTGTAAGTGGATTCCCCACTCTAGTGGAAATATTGGATGAGACCACAGACCTGATTAACAGTCTGATCACAACCCCATAAGAGGCTTTGATGCAGAGGGACCCAGCTCTACTGTACATAGATTCTTAGCACAAAGAAACTATGGGAGAATTGTTCATTTTCTAAGCTACCAAGTTTGAGGGTAAATTACTAGACATTAATAGAAACTAAATCACAATACATCTAAGAATTGCTACCCCATGAAATTTACACTGAAATACTGACAACATACATGTATATTAACAGAGAAAATAGAAATAAAGGTAGAATTAATTAGTTTTTAGACGATTTTCATCAGGAAAGAACAAATTGAGTAGGATTCAAATATTATAATTAGACAACAAAATACATCTGTGTGGAGGTTATGTTTAAACTAAGGAGAATGAGAAAGAATCAGCCACATGAAGATTTGTGAAAAGAACAGTCTGAACATAGAAAATTGTTAGACTGGACTTGCTCGAGGGGCACAATAGGCAAAGGGAAGGATGGAAGAAGATCAGAAAGATGGGTACAAACAGGTAATGACAGGATTTATTGCTTATGGTTTTTTTTTTTGAGGGGGGGAGGTTGAGATAGGGTCTCATTCTAGCCCAGATTGACCTGGAATTCACTATGTTAAATTTCAATTTCATTTTTGTTGCAACACTTACACATATCCTGGCCTTTGTGATATAATGCTACCCCATTTTAAGAATAGCTTCTGGCTTTTAAAAATATTTTTACTTATTATTTGGAAGCAGAGAGACAGAGAAAGAATGGACACACCAGGACCTCTTGCCACTGCAAACGAACTCCAGATGCATGCACCACGTTCTGCATCTGGCTGTCGGTGAGTGCTGAGGAACTGAACCCAGGCCATCAGGCTTTGCAGGCGAATACCTTTATCTGCTGATCCAGCTCTCCAGCCACTCCAGCTTCTGTTTTCATAATGGATTACAAAGCATAAAAATGGAAGCATGAAATAAACTAGGACACCAGAGAGAAGTAATTGTAATTTGGGTTTGTGATGGCAGAGATGGTAAGAGATCATTGGTTGGGGATGTCGTCAGGTGTTGGGTTAGTGGGGCTTGCTGATAGCTTTCATGTGATGGATAAAGCAGAAGACTCCCTGGCATTTGGCCTGGCCCCCTAGGTAGATGATAGTACCTTTCCCTGAAATGGGGAGTGAAGAGGCAGTGGTGACATGAATGCTGTGAAATCCAGGGTTTTGTTTGGCGTTAAATTAATCTATAGTACATAGAACTAACAAGAAACATGCTCATTCACCCCCATTCTGTCTTTTAAGCAAGTCTCTTGCTTTGAAAAATCACCCATGATATCCCAGAATATGTTGCTTTCTTATCAGTTTTTTTTTCATCTTTGTGGTGAAATTTTGTCAGAGGCTATTTGAATTCTGAATACACTAGACTCTGCAATACACTTGAGTTAATCAAATATAATTTCTCTTATAGAATTCTGCAAAATCCACTGAGGAAAAATCAAGATGGTATTTTGATTATGCTTTATTGAAGCATAAATATAAAATATAAGTTAACCCTTGGTCTCTCCTTGATTCAGACTTTGTTATAGCTTCTAATCATGCCCTTCCCTGCTCATTAGCAGCTCATTCATTCATTCATGAAACCTCCCTCACCTTGGAAGTTTGGGACAACTCTGAACAAGTGCTGTAAGTAAGATGAGGAGTTCGAGAGGATCATTATTATCCTTCTACAAAAATTTTAGTGAGCATATTAGTGTCCATCATTATGGTTACATAGGTGCATTTGTTCTATAAATGTGACATGATCGAAGGATTCAACGGAAATGCTATTAATATCAATAGTGTTTGGCATGGCAAGAAACAGCTGCCCAACTTTATTTCTTAAAGAACTTTAAAAAAAAAGGAAGATGGGGTGGGAAGCTAAATATCATCAAACCAAGTTGAACTGATCCAATGCACTGCACCTGCTGTGCATTGCAAGATACTAGCATGAGCTGGTATATTATAAAATTAAATTGTATTGTATAGTTCATTGTATTGTTCCATCAGATTTTGATATTCTCATTTTAAATAATTCATGGGAAAAAATGATCACTTCATAATGCCACAAACTCACAGCAGGCAAAACTAATTTTACACAATATGAAAACAGATTTTATTTATTTAAAAGGAATATTAAAAAATACACCAACAACTTTTTTGACACCAGCTGCTGGGAAATAAATAGAATACTTTATGACAAAAAAGCCTAAATCTATCAAAGCTGTTCCTTAGAGAGCAAGTTGAGAATTGTAAAGATACATTTATATGCTCTGGTCAGTATTAGAGCCTTATTTTGAGTGAAAAGAACCCTCCAATCTTAATCTCTTTGGGGATGTATGAGTACCGGGAGAAAATTGCCCTTCCAGAATCCCTCATTATATCCACAGCATGGGACAGGCCACTCTTTGAGCTTTAGGTCTTACTTCAGGGGCCCCTGTCGTCTAAACAGCACTTCTAGGCCTACAGCAACCAGTGTCCATAAATACAAGCTAGAAATTATTACTTCGCTTTGTCTTTTATCAGACCTCCACAAGAAGTAAAGAGGATTTGAAGTAACCAAAGAATTTTTCTTTCACTGTGGCTAATTTAAGCATGGAATGAGAAAATATAATCAGACTATTTTCTTTGGGAGCGTTTATTAGATGGGTGTTTTAACACACATGTCACACATGTCTTAGTACCAAGAACAAAAAAATGCAGCTTGCTGTTTCACGTAATAATAACTCCATACCTAACTCAATCAGACCCTATCTTTAGCAAAGAATAGGACTCAAGCCATAGGAGAGCATGGGCTCAGTCACAGAGCCTGAGGATACAGGCAGCCAGGTAATTTTAAGCCCTTCTTCCTCAAGTGTCAGAAGTGTGGAGAAGAGCAAGGATTAAAGCTAAAAAAATGAAGATGTCGACAAAAGAGAGGAAGAGTAAGATGAGATGACACACTCCTTTAATCACAACATTGAAGTGGCAAAGGTAGGAGGATCACAGTGAGTTCGAGGCCACCCTGAGACTACATAGTGAATTCCAAGTCAGCCTGAGCTAGAGGGAGACTGTACCTCCAAAACTCTTAAAAACAAGAGGGGGTAGGGGGCAGGGCAAAGTCTGAAAGAATTAGATAACTGACCACCAGCAATGAAAACCCATTCTGTTAGGAACACAGATGCAGTTTGTTGATTTTCAGTCTTAAAAAATGTTTAATTTCGTAACTGAGACGGTGGAAATGTAAATCTGAGGCTGAGACTGACTGACCCTCAGAAGCTCCTCATTGTCTCAGAAGGGCTGGGCCCCAGTGCTCTCTGGGCTGTATGGGGTGTGCTCTGCAGCCATGGTGTCTGCACAAGCAGAAGGCCTTGCCTCTGCCATGATTATCACTTTTCTTTGTTACTGAATGTAAGTTAGGCATGAGAAATTCCCTTCAGGCTTTGAAGAGTTACAGATTTGGAAGGTCATAGGTTTGATGTTTTCATTCTTAAACTTTCAAAAATATAAAATACAATACAGCTGAAAATTAATAATTGTCAATATGTATTAGCAAACTTAGAGCTGGCGTGTTCACTTGCTTTCTGTATTTTCTAGAGTTGCCAATGTAAAGGAAGGTGATGGTTTTCCCTCTTGCTTGGGATTTTATGTACAGTCTAATATGTACTTGAGCCAGGTTGCTCTGCATTTACTGAAATAGCATTGAGATTCCAATCTAAGTCAAAGTCTAGCTGAGTTCTGCGTATTAATTATAGATCTTGAACAAATCATTTCAGTTGATCCATGGCTTTTTAAACCTGTAAGATGGGGTTAACAGTATCTTTCTGTTAGATTCTGTTGACATTCGGTGAAATGCAGGGATGTACGGACAAAGTTAGAATGGAATAAAAGTGATAATTTAATCCTACTAACGAATGCTTTATACTTTACATTTTTCTCAGGCAGCACCATTGCATTTTAAGGGATGCCTGTGCATATGTAATATAATATGGCTAACATACCTGCTGAGTGATTTGTTGAAACACAACTAGAATTATAATGCAAACATTAACCAAAATAGAGTGACTTACCATCGTTTGTATCAGGCAATCTGAGTTGTTTCTTTTTTTTTAAAGCTGAATTATAGCTCTTATTTATTTATTTTTTTAAATTTTTATTTATTCGTTTTCAAGCAGAGAGAGAAAGAGAAGAGAGAGAGAGAGAGAGAGAGAGAGAGAGAGAGAGAGAGAACCAGGGCCACCACCTTGTAGGTCTGGCTTATGTGGGTCTTGGGAAATTGAACCCGGGCCTTAGGCACTGGAGGCAAGTGCCTTAACCGCTGAGCTATCTCTCCAGCCCCTGAGTTGTTTCTTAATGATACTTTAGCAAGTCAATGCATATGGCCTAGACTATTTTTCTATGAGTAAAATTTATATCATTTTGGAATATATTGAAAATAAAGAATAAAACCAGACATCTTCAAATTTATAATAAAGTTTCTTTGATTTCTGTCTTTTGGAATATAAAGCTCACATTCTTTTTGTTGAAATCTTAGCTTTATCTTGACAGTATACTTCTATTTATAATGTAAGGCAGAGTAGAAGAATCAAAAATTATTTAAAGGCTTTCTTGTGAAATCATACATGTCCAAAAATAAGTGTTAATCAATTTTTCATTTGTTTGATGTAATTCTGAAAGTCAGTCGTCAAACACAATATTGAACACAAATATTTATCAGTTTTTAATATAAGAACATTAATGGCAGATCTAAGTGCAGTCGGGCGGGGGAGGGCTCATTCTGTAGACAATACAGTTTCTAAAATTTGGAGCAGGGCTGGAGAGATGGCTCAGCAGTTAAGGCACTTGCCTCCAGTGCCTAAGGCTCCGGGTTCAATTCCCCAGGACCCACATAACCAGACCCACAAGGTGGTGGCCCTGGTGCGCTCTCCGCTCTCTCTCTCTCTCTCTCTCTCTCTCTCTCTCTCTCTCTCTCTCTCTCTCTCTCCTTGAAAAATGAATAAATAAAATTTAAAAAAAATAAAATTTGGAGCAGTAAGCTTGGCTTTGGGTATTCATAATTTTAGAATTGATGCATTTTGTCTTTTAAGAATGCAATGATGACATATTTATCTGTAAAATAATACCTTGAGTTTAGATTAGAAATATCAAAGATTAGTTATTAGTGAATTTGGGTAGCTATTTCTTTGATCCCTTGTGAATTTACTTGGTTAGAATAAATTGTCAGTTTTTTAATAATAATTGCCTTTTTATTTATCAGTCACCATGACTTCATTACATATGGATATGGACAGTAAGGAACATTAGGATAACTAACAAATTAATTCTATAATAAAATTGTCTGAAATATATATTCACCTCATTTATTGATACATGTATATATATGTATACAATAATATATGTCAATAAATGAAGTGATTTATAAACCAGAGTGAGGTGAATTTGATAAGAAAAATGTAGTTCATACTGATACTATCTAGTACCTTCTCTTCTGCTGATTAAAGGATTAAAAAAGAAAAACGGAAAGAAAGAAGCGAAAGTTAGCTCTACTAGTTACAGCGTGAAATTGTCTTCTCATGAAAGAAGTGGCCCCAGAGCTGGGAATCAATCCGACCCCCAAGTGGGAGGCAGCTTTTCATAGGGTTTGATAGTCCACTTTCTTTGAGCCTCCATTCTTTTTCTCTTGTCCTTCTTCGATTGATTGTTTGATGTCCACTGGCTAGTTCTGGCTCTCTGTTGGGTGCAAATCATCCAGGGGTTGATGGCTGACTTATCTGTAACCCACAAAGTATTTGATCTTTAGACTTTTGTTTCTTGGTACAGGAGAAAGTTGTCCAAAATATACATCTCTTAACCTATATCACTGTGGGAAAAGAGGCAAAGGAAACTTCTAAGCAGTGCTGGTTTTGGATTTATCTTATTTTGAAACTTATAGAAAATTTATGGGCAAGGCTGTTTTGAAGGTATCCTATTTTGAGTCTTAAAGAAAATTTATGGGCAAGGCTATTTTGAAAAGAAAGAAACATAGAAAACCTGCCCTACCAAGTCCCCTGTTCCTGCTCCTCAGGGTTCTGGCATAACAGTTTTATTAAAACTAAAGTAAAAAAAAGAAAAAGGAAAATTGAGTGAATATTGTACCATTCCAGAATTCCATCTCGAATTGGAACTTGGTATTTATTCAAATGACTTGTGATGCTGGAAAGATTGCGTGGATTTTGACATGTGGCATACCTGGGGCAGGATTCCACTAACCAGGTGGGATAGGACTTTGGATTATTGCCCCAAAAGTAACACTAAATTTCCTTTCATGCAATTTTAATGGCTTTCATTTTCCAAGAGGCCTATCTATACACTCTAGCGGTGCTTAGTCTTATTCATGGAAATGGTGCAGTTAAGCTGAATGAATTCTCAGTGGATTTAATATAAACATTCAGATAAGTTAGCAATTTAATTAATGACAGTCTTCAAACATAAATAGTAATAAACTTTAAGCAAGGCCTGTGTAGGGGGATTAAGATCACAGGAGTCTAGAAGTTTAGAATCATTTCATACTGGAGGGAAAGGGATACACATCCATTTCTCTGTTAAATAGGAGAAGGTAGGTAAACCATGCAGTGCAGGATAGTTCACTGGGATAGATAGAAACTGCAGCTACAAGCAGTATATGGACCCCTGTAAAATGCCTTTTATGATATTCTTGATCTCTTTATATCTGGACATTAAAGTTAATTTCATACAATGTTACATTCTTAGCATATAACCACTTGGATTGCATCAGTAATGACATGTATTCATATAGTGTAGCACCTTTCCTAAAATTTTAAAAACCTTATGATCCAGACACTATGGTTATCCTCTTTCAAAGTTGACAGACAAAGCCAAAGGCCACAGAGGTCAAGTAAATGTAGCAAAGGAACAGAATCATTAAGTGAATATACCTGGATTTAGACCCAAGCCTCATGTTTTCCAGAATTTATGCCCTTACCTATTATGCTATATAGCTTTCTAAGTATTTTGTATCACACAACTACATATAAGTGATATGGGTAAGTTCTCTGTGCTCCAGAATAAACAGTTCTATGAACTAACAAAATGTATGTGAATAACAGGAAAATCCACTATGTAAAATAAAAGGTTGGAAGAATCAATACCTTTACATGAAAAGAAACACTGAGAAAAATATAATAGCTATGGAAAAATTATATTTTAATTGTTCTCAATGACTGAGCAAAGGTAGGTGAGATCCAGTGGGTTTTAAAGGGATAGAGTCCTAACTGAAGAGAGCAGCCCAATAAAATCAGAAAGGCATCTTGTTAGTATCTCCCTGGTTTCATTCATTCAAGCTGTATGGTTGGGCCTTATGGCTATGGACAGGAATGCTACTCTGAGGTAGTACATTGGAACACAATATACTCAGGCCAGACATGGGGGAACTCACTGAATTTAATGTGAGACCATATGATAAGACATGGAAGGGTCAGTGCTGTAGGCAGTTCTGACTTTGAATCTTAACACCATCACTTATTAGTCTGTGAATTTTATGGTTACCTGGCCCTTCTCTCAGTCCCAATTTCCTCATCTATAATTGAGATAATTATACTAATCTATTAGAGTTTTGATCAGGGGGAATAAATGATATCAATATGTAAAATGCTTAGCACTATGCCAGGCACACAGTAATGTTAAATTTTTCAGGAGTAAGAACTTTATTAATTTTTCAAAAAGGAACTATGGTGCTAATTACTCTCTTATATGAAAGAAAGCATGGCTTAGCAGGTAATAAGTAGTGGGACTTTATATTCACCAATCTCTCACTGCTTTGGACAAGGGAACTTGAACTCTGAATTATGAAAAGTGCTTACAAAGGAAGCTTTGCAAATCAACTTATTTAAAATGCAGTAGAGCAGCTTATGATTTAAAAGCATCCTGCGGTGAATCCTTTTATGCTGTGAATAATCATCTCTTAATTTTTCTGTTTGGTAAGTTCAGAATTTGGCTTAGTGTGTCTTCTAAAAGAGTCCACCTGCACTCTTGTTCCTACACTCACATGCTGGGCAGACTTTCAGAGAAATACAGGGTGCCTCTTGGATTCAAGATAGCATAGGCTGGATAAAGGACCCTGTAGTCAGGAAGCGTGTTAATTGTACTTAGTGATGCACACACTTTTAATGAGCATGCACACTCATGCAGGTCAGTGGACATCAACTGCATTGACTCAAGACTAGGAGTGTGCCTGAGTTGAAGAGCTAGTCATTGTAAAATATTTTTCTTCGCTTCCTTTCTCTGACATTTCAATGGAAAACAACTACAATTGTGACATGCCACACAGATCCCTCATGAAAAGCTGAGCAGTATGTAAAGATGCACAGTAGAAGGAACAATGGATAAGAACTAGAAATGCACTGAGTAAGACCCGCGACATGCAGGTGTGACTTACTCCATCTGTGCTCTGTGCCCTAGTTATTAACCAATCAACATGGATTTGCAGCTCAGATGAAACTTCCAGCTAAAAATTTTACTAATCTGATTCATAAAATGTGGTGAAACTCTTTTGTTTCAATCCAATAAAAAGATTAGAACAAGAAATCCTAGAAAGAACACTTATGAACAGTTAAAAGGTTTCCTTAGCCCAGTCAAGGCTTGCCACTCTGTCTCTTCTTGAACTCTCTTTTGCAGATGTGCAGTTTTATAAAGCATTTTATTTAGCTATGATATAGAGATGAATATCAACTTGGGAAGCTCACACTGAATGGGTCTTTCCTCCCATTAGCCAGAAAATATTGACCTGTGTTTGGAGAAACTTGAATGTATTTGAAAGAAAATGACCTCTTCCACAAATTAATTATATCTAGGACTGAAATAATTACATCTTTTCATTGATTCTTTTTATTTTCACAGTGTCTATGGGATTTTTGCCAACTCTTCATAGAGTGATTTAAGCACATTTATAACTAGCTTAGATGAAGTACACATTAAATATATGTTTTTTACTCGATCCTCTGCACATTGAATAGAGCAATGACACACATCAAATGTGCCTACTTAAACTACATGGTGCTTCTCAAAATGGGCTCCTTCAAAGTTCAGAAGTCTACTTTGTAAGAGCTCTGAGACCACTTTGAATTTTCTCAATGTTACATGCTACTTGCAGCCTACTAAGGAAGTTGAACAGAGCAGAAATTCATAAATGATCAGACTTACCTGTTACCAGTTGAGAATTTACATTTCTCAGCACATTCTTGCATTGTAGAGAGCTGTTGCTCAGGTCCTAGATTTATTATTTGTAAAAAAAAAAAAAATCAAGTTGATTTTTTAAGAAAAACATAAACTTGATTCAACTAAAAAATAATGAAACTATAAGTTTAAATATAGTGCTAATGTAGGCAAATATTGACTTTTTATATCATTTTTAGAATGCTACTGTCAAACCTAAAGATAATAAAGCCATCAAATTTGAAATGACTGGTGATAAAGTCACTATGTTGCCATGTGTAATTAGCAGCTATGCACAATTCAAAATAACGTTTACATTGTACAGATGAAAAAAATTTACTCATTCATTTCAATTCTTTATAAGAAAGCTGTTGTTTTGAGTATATGATACTTCAGAATTTTAATGTAGAACTTGTTTATATCTTAATAGCTAAAAAATAAATATAAAAGTTAATCACATAGTAACAAACAATTTTGATTTTCTTCTTAGTAATGTATGTAGGAAAGTCTGGATGTATATAGAAAGCACATATAACTTTAAATAATTAGTAGGTATTAAATATTGAATGATAAAATCATATTTATAGAAAAATTCTAACATATGAAATGAATATTAAAATATATTATGGCATCATGTCAGAAACCTAATAACAGAAATTTCTATTTGCAGAGAAGGATCAAGAAATATTGAGTTACATACTCATTTATCATAAGTTTATGTATGGTAAATATGTAAATAATTTATTCTCTTGAATAAGATTGCTTCCATAGATCCCATAGAATAATGAAAATATTTTAAGTTTATAGACTAGGAATTTATTACGAGTTTAAAATGTCCTTATAAAAATATATTTATAAAAATAGCTTCATAAATTAACCCTATTTAGTCCCACTTTTAGATTTGAGAATGCTTTTTTTTTTTAATTTAATATTTATTGTCCATAATGAGTTACATTATTTAGTGGGCAAACCATGCGTTGTTATCCCGACTTCCCCAATTCCCCCCCTGCCACAAGGACTAATACAGACAGCCCACGATTGAGAACACTTTTAAGATTGCCTAATTTGATTATAAAATTGGATGCCTCCGATTCTCCTATGGCTCTTTTTTGAAATCTTATGTGTAATAGAAACTTCTGTGCAATAGAAACAAGGCAGTACAAATGGAAAATAAAAAGCTGCAAAACCTTGGCTTGAGATTCCTTTTCGTCTATATTGAAGTATTGGGTTCCATGATGGAGTCCAAGTTATACTAAGGCAAAATATATTTTCAAGAAATTTGGTTTGCTTAGTGGAGAATGGAGAAGTCATAAAAGCCCAAGAGCACCCTCTAGTGAAACTTCTGTAATAGGCCTAGGGGCTTTGCTCTTGACCTCAACCCTCTTTCAAATGACCTTTGATTAATCCCCCCCACCACAGAAAAAGCTGGATCTCTGTTATCTTGTCTTGTCACCCATGTCTGGATAACAAAAAATGGGATACTTGTCAAGTATATCTAGTGGTAGAAATGCTTAAATCCTTGGATCTAGTTTTCCACCATTTCCATGGTTTTGTTTGTTTTTACTTATAATACCAGTCTATCACATAGGACTTACTCTATTATCTGTCACTTTTTTCTCAGCACTACCTAACTAAAGAAGCATAAGAATTTGAAATGTGTGACTCAGTTTTATACTCTTTCCCTGTATCTCCTCCCTCTCATCCTTGGATGTTATATACTGCATTCAGGAATATTTTAGTGCTTATAATGTCTGGATAAAGAGAAGGGTAACAGATGATTGCCTGAAGTTGAGAATGGTGAAAAGTGATAAATATGGAAAGATCAGATTTGTGCAGTACACATTATATGCAGGTATTCAGCGATTACATTGAATTCCATTAATATGTATAATTAATACATGTTAATCAATAATTAAATATCTTTAAAACGTAAGAAAAGTGAAGAAGTGTTAATATTTTATGTGCTTCTGTGTTGTAGAGCAATGACTACAGAGTTGGCTTAGTCTTAACTATATTAGGCTAACCTGTGAGTATATTAGATAGTAATTATCACATAATCATTAAAGCAAGGTAAATTATTAATTCTATAGATTGATATAAAATGCAACTGTTGAAAGAGAACATAGATGTATAAATCCCTCAACTTCAGAAAAAATAGAAGCCAAAACCCTGATGCACCTAAATGCTAAGTAACAGGCTGTATGACACATCTGTCTAATGGTGGCATTCATGCCTCTACATAGATTCCTGCTGTTTTCTAGAATGTTCTGTGCTGTAGGACTCACTTATTGAAGTTTGTAATGGGAGTGAACAGCTTCATTCTCATTGATTATGGACATGTCTTCACACGTGTGATGAAAAGAAAATATGTGCCTTCCCATTTCAGTGTTTTCTAAATCTACTTCCATATAGAAAGTAGTTAAGTTCCTCCCCTGGATCTTATTAGAAGGTAAAAACATTCTTATTTGATATGAGCCATGTCCATTTGTGGAAGGCAATGATGCTTGTTTACATCTGAACTCATAAGTCAGATTAATAGTCTAGCATTCCTGATAACTATTTATATGATTCTGTACTTGAAAGTCATATCTGTGTTCTAATACCATGTCCCTCTTGGTGAGCAAAGATTATTATATAGCAAATACAAATAAATAACGTGGAACATGATTGGCATTCAATAAGAACAATGTCTATGTTGAATGCTGCTGTCTTTTTTTCCAAAAGAACATAACATTCTTGGGATTATCAAGTAGAGATCAGAGATATGAACAGCCTCTATTAAAAGATTTAGGATTTTCTGATTTTTTAAAAATAACCAACTCATTTCACAATCTCTCCATGTTTTTGTTTCCAGAAGGTGAGAATTATTGTATAAGAAATGGCTTTTTGGCAAGACAAATCTCACCTTAGTTCAGTGAAAGCATAGGATTCCTCAGTGTGTTAGTATTTTCTTAATCTTGGCTTAGTTGTAATGCCATGCCTTAGTTTCAGCCTTTAACTCATTGTTGGCGCCAACAGTGACACAATTTTAGCTTTAATGAGAAGTAGCTCCTTTATTGAGGTTTATTCCTATTTCTTTTAGTGCCATACTACCCTTCAATGTATAGTATCTTATTAAGAGTCACAAAGCCAGCAAATAATAGAGCTAGAAGTAACCATAGATATCAAGAAGTCTGGCCCCTTTGTTTTTCTGATGAAAAAAATTGACACCTGAAAAGCAAAGAAATTGACTGTGTTTCATTCTACAGTTTGACTTTCAGTGATACACATATTTCTTTTTCTATCAATAATGAACTCTGGGAAAACCATTGTTTAATTTTACTCGATGCTCTTAGCCAAATACAATGACCAATAAAAAAAAAATCAGTGTTTTCTATGTATAGAAAAAAAACCCCACTTTGCATTGAGCCTATGTATTCAGGGTAACAGTAAGTTGGCCTGGCCAGCTTTATAATTCCTGTTACTTTACTATGATATTAGAGCCCAAACTGCAACCCATAAGTAATTAATGTTGTGTTTTTTTTCTTCTCCAGCTATAAGTCTAAACAGTCTCAGTAATGAGATTGCATGGTCTCTGCATGGTCTACTAAATATTTTTAGGAAGTGGAAACCCCTTCTGGAGCCATGAGAGAAACATCACTTTTAAAATGCCTTTAACAGTACTCCAGCACAAACATTACACTGGAACATTTCATTAGCTTTTTGAGAACAATAAAGAAATGTGGAGTATAATAGGCTAATATGTTTAAGTGGCCTTGGTAGAACCCTACTTAACTCAGTGGGATTTTCTGCAGCATGCAGAGGTAGAAAACCATTCCCCTCCATATTTATTGTGTAAGACTGCCTCCTTCTTTATTGCATGTGGTTTATATCAAAGAGAAGTGATTTTCCACCTGTAATTCTCAAATGAAGAAGGCATCAAGATACAAGTTTTAGAAGGATCACTATTTAGATATGATAATCAGTGAGCAGTGAGCAGGGTTGGTTTGGGCATTCTGGGTTTCTGCAAGATGGATGAGTGAACCGAATCTTAGCATTTCCTGACCTCTTAACACTTAAGTTGCCATTAGTGTAGCAAAAGCCTAAAGTACCAAATTCCCAAAGAAATGGGCATTTTGTCAGCTGAACTCTATTGGTCACAAAGAGTAATTCAACTAATAAAAAAATTATTTAGTCACTTGAGCTAACAAGAATACTACTCTGCAAACTGTTTCAAGTAAATAAAATGATAATTTAATTAAAAAATAAATAGTAACATTTATGTTTTATTAGGATTCAAGTAACTGCACTGGATATACTGCTAGACTCGCAGTATGGTCTTCTGCCAATACTCCATAGCTCTTGAGGCTGCTGTTTTCTCAGATATAAACTGGAATTCATTAGTCATAGGGACATTGTGATCTCTGTAACTTGCTTAAACTTTTGGGAAATAATATAAATGAAGGGCACAATTGTAATATTTTAGGAAAGCTCAAGCAGTCATAAATGATGACATAGGTATTAGTTTCTTTTGTGCAAGTAAATTGTCATCAAAATTTATTGAAAAGTTAGAATTCCTATTCATGGAGCAGTGAATTAATGATACAAAGTGAAAGTCTGTTGAATGACATATCGAGTGGCTGAAGCGGCATATTTGAGTCATTGTGCTTGTTTGTTTCACTGACTGTCACACTGTCTCTGAAGTATTATCAACTGGTTATACTGATGGACTTTGTCTTTCAATCCCAGGATGTGTTTTGTATCAATCATATTTTTTTCCTCATTGGTTTTTGGAATCTATATGCAAAATAACATAAACACAAATGTAAAACCCAGCTGTAAATGTTGCTTAACAGTTGGAGACATCATAGATCTCTTAAGATGTATATGCATATTGCATTTTCAATATCACCAGATCCATTTGGTAGGAGGGTGAAAACTTATTGAAAGTTATACACATGCTCCTCTCTCACCATGAGGATTGTTTCCCAGCTACCTTACTTACCCCAGTGGAATTTCACAAAAATGTTCCTGGTGCTCAAAGTTGGTCTGACAAAAAAATCAAGTGGATTTATTTTAAAAAAATTTTTAATGTTTTCTGGTTTTGAAATTCTGATTTTGTGCTTTGTTTATGTAATTCAAAAACAACTTTAGTTTAAAAAATGTCTAATCACATATGGTGTTTTGAAAAATAGATTCAAAATTGACACAATTGTTTCATTGGCATTAAAGTACAAATGCATGGATTTTTTTCACAAGTTGTATATAATATTAAAAAAACACATTTCTTAAATGAGTAGTATAGGGATATTATAATATGTTGTACAATATTGAATTAAAAGTAAATTTGCATGGTATGTTTTTACATCCAATGCTTAATGGAGTTCATGAACATTTAGTTTATGGTCAAGTCCATAATGTACTGTATTTAAGAATCAATTTTAAAGTATCTGGAATTCTCAAAAAAAATCTTCATGGTAATGTGGAGAATTCTTGGCTTCTAGTACAAATGTCCCACATTTTCCCTTTCATAGAATTATTTTAGTTTTATTTATTCTATAAGAGTTTTTTTTGAGAGAGCCAGAGAAAGAGAGAGAGAGAGAGAGAGAGAGAGAGAGAGAGAGAGAATAAGAGTATAAAACTTAGAAACAGAAGTTTCCCTGGCACATATTTCACTCATGCGACAATGATAATGCTGAACTCCTTTTCATAATCAGGACCTTTGTAGAGATTGCCCAGGTATTCTTAGCCAAAATCTCCCTCTTATTGTACACTATTCCAGGGCAACATGTGGTGTGCCAGCTGGATGCCCTCCCTACATGCCTCAGGTGGCCACGTTTCAATGGTGCCTATAGAGTACAGGCCAAATTCTCATTCTCTGTGTTAATCAGTGGGAGAATTCCCATAGAAAATGTGATGGCAGCATATTTCAGGAAAACTCAAAGAGATTACCCAGATGATTAGGCCAGGACATTGTAAGTTCAGGTTTTATGTAGGATTTCTATGGCTTTATCTTAGTTGACCAAAGAATGCTAGAAATTTTGGAGATGTTTAGAAATAAAAAAAAAAATAGCTTTTCACTTTACGGTGACTGCTCCAAATCAGCTCGATTCATAAACCCAAAGAAACTGATAAACCTATTAACAAAATAATTTGATGGAAACATTTCCCCATGGTCTTGAATGGATCTGAATTCTACTTATAAAGTCTCATTATACCTCTCTTTTCATTTAAGTTCTGCTAATTCTACAAACACCTAGTGAAAACTTGCTCTATATCAAACACTTTGATAGATCCCGTGAATAGTGCTGTGCATAACCTAGTAGCACATAGCATTTTCATATTCATTTTCTCATTTTATGGTAAAGACTTACCTTCTAATTATTACATACATAAATTGTGTATATTTTCTGATGATGTTATACTCTGGATTTGAGTAGAGAATTTGTTGTATCTTTATTTTTAATGAATCTAGACACCATTCTAGAAATACATTTGTTTCCTTTAAAGGCAAAATAGAGGCAAATCAATGTGTCATCATAATAAATTGAGTTGAAACCAGTGGCATTTCCTAAAATTTGGTTTGTTTCATGCCATTAGGCTCAGTTATGAGTGCATTTTAATGACCTCACTAAAAAGCTTTGTCAAGATGTTTATCCAAAAATAATAATTTGCATTTACTACATTTAAGGCAAGGTTAATTTATTACATTCCACATTACATTTTCATAAACTATTCTTACCTGATACTTGTATTAAATATCACTCTTCTATCTGGCCTGTTTGTGTGATTCAACTTCTGAAGGGAGTGTTTGAAACCTGCTATTTTCCATTTAGTATATGGGACATTCTCTAATATTGTCGCATCAAATGAAGAATGTAATGTTTTATTTCTACAATAATATACTATAAAGTCTTATTTCTACATATTTGTGAAATGTTCTCAAGTCTTTCTCTTAGGGCTACCTTGTAAATAATTTAATAGAGTTGAAATTTCTCTTCAATAATGAATTCACTGGTATATATATGGGAAAAAGGGAAAAGGTTCCACAGTAGTGGGAGGCAAAAAAAAGAAGTTACTGGAGCTCTGTGTGATTAAATTGTAATGTAATGTGTATATATGGAATCTCAGTGAAATAAAACAATATTTAAAATGAATCTAGAAATATAGAGATTTGGTGTGCAATGCTAATGTGGCTCTAAAATTGGTCGGCAAAGTTGAAAAAGCCCCATAGAGAATCAGTTTCTAATGGCCAACAACAACAACAAAAAAAAAAAGACCCGAATTTCCCAGAATAGAAAGGAAATTAAACATGTGAAACTTTTCCTTTTAAAAGGCACAAAGTATCAATGAAAATATCAAATGTTTAAAATGTTTTTGTTTCTGTATTCAATCTGATATTGTCATTTCTTTGAAAGAAGGTGTAAATAATTATGTTTATAACATGGCACAGACACAGATCATTTTGGATAATCTCAGATATAATAAAGTCCTTTCCTATATTAAAAATAAAAGACCCTGAGTTTTCTTTTTATTCATTAGTTTTATTTCTCTTACCCATAGTGTTGAAATAGGATTTATCTATACTTCTTAACTCAGATGTTCTAAGCAAACAAATTCATTAAGCATTGAATATAAAACTCAAAATTCAAAAACTGGTTGGATTCCTTTTGTCTTATTTATGATAGCAAACATGAAAAATGACACTCTCTGAGTAACCCATCCACTATGTTACCTTGAGGGTTTGGCCCAGAGGGCAGTCACATTGACCCCATCTGCAAAGGCTGGCTAAACTAGAATCTTGGACTCTTAGCATCCCATTCATCAAGGTCCATATAAAGTACAGTAGGTAGGAGGCAGGAGGACAGATGGTAGGGTCGACAGCAAGAAAGTTGTTTGCTGACATTGATATAGACCCTTCCTCTTGCCAGAGTGACTCCATGGACTTTTTTGGCATGGAAGACTAGCCAAAGCTATAATTCTAATAGAAGGTGAGCTGCAGGCAAACTGGAGAGATCCATGCACAGTAGGTATCTAGGGTTGGCTTAGACTGTGTCTATCAGCTTGACTGTCATACATATTTGATTGATGTGCAGTGGGGCCTGAAAGTGCTGCTTTGATGTTGAGGACTGTGTCATAAGGTTCCTGATATGGTGAACATGTCAGGATGCAATTGGACATTTATTATCTTTGCCAATGCCAAGCAACACCAGACTTGAGCACATTGTTCTATGGTTTAGTAGCAGATGGTGAGTGCAGACATTTGGAGGGGGTGTGCCTTCAAACAAAATATGGAGCCAGCAAACTTAGAAGGTTATTGCATGTCTTGACTTTGGCAGCTATTTTTAATCACTGATGAAAAATTCACATCCGACACATTGTTACTTTCAGAGTACTGGACATGTTGATGTTCCATGCCACTGAAATGTGCAAAACAAATACACTATTCACTGTGTGGTCGTAGTTGGTTAGGGAGACTTCCTTGGTGCTGGCTAAATTGGCCACATAAACATTTTCAGATTATATATGCTTGAACTTGGTACCAAAACAATTACTGTCAATGTCAATAAATCTTACCTCTAAATAGACAAAGAAAGGGACACCAGAACATTCCAAAGTTCAAATACTATACTATAGGCCAATGTGACACTTAAACATGACTTTTCTTTACTTTGTTTGGTTTTCAGTTGAGTAAAAGAATTATGCTCCTCAGAAATAAAAATAAAATAAAATATCTCAATAAAAGTATCTTATAAACAAGAGTATAGAGAAAGGTTCACATGCAAGGGCCTAACAGACATTACATATGTATAAAACAAATGTATTTTATAGATGTTTGGTATTTTATCTTGGATGGATTCTGAAGACATATAAATAAATTTTAAGATTAAAATAGCCTTTGACATAGTATATAATTATAGTTGTGTTTTTAGGAGAATTTTGCAAACATGAAAATTATATAACAACTAAAACTTAAATCAGTTGCCACCACCAGTAAGAGTTCTAATGTTCTACTTTTATCCAGATTTATGTACAACTCTAACATATGTATGTTTGGGTATGTATTTTTAAACTTTTTCTGTGTGTATACATGATTGTGTATGTGTGCATGTGTATGCAGGCCCAGATTTCAGCATCAGCTGTCTTCCTCAGTCATTCCCCACCTTACTTTTGGAGACAGGGTCTTTCATTGAATTTGGGGCACACCAATGCAGCTAGACTAGCTGGTCAGCATTCCACAGGGATCCTCCTGCTTCTGCCTCCTCTGCCTTCCTCACGGACTTTACCAACTGAACCATCTCTCCTCCATTTTCTGTATGTCTTTAGTTTTAATAAACAATGGATTATGTGGTCTGTATTCTACTTCCTTCTCTTATGTGTTATTAGTTGAGAGTCATAAACTATGTATTTATTGATACTCAAATATCTTATTTGCACACTAACCATTGTTTGAATCAACTCCTCTCCATGTTTAACATTTTAAAATGATTTTACACTATGGTTTCTACTATTCTGTGGATCAGTCTTTATATCCCTAGAATTTCTATGTTAGACGAGGAATTTCTCAAGGTTCTCTAGATAGTTTTCCCAAATTGGAAATAGTCCAACGAGATTTCATTAAACCTATGAATTAGCATTAATGTCTTTTCAGTATCAAGCATTCATAGTCAGAAATATTAGAAGTCTTCCAATCCTACCAACGAGCCACAGGCCTATAGCTGTCTTCCTGGCAAGAGATGAGCCACCCCAGGCCTACTGTGAAGGATCCACATGGAACCCTGCAGGCAGTGATGGGATAAGCAAGAGACCTATAACCACAGCCAATCGATCAACCCCGGATGAGCCAGTGAAACAGAAACCAACGATTTTAAACACAACCTCAAGCAGAAGTACAGAGGCCCCTAAGGCCTCAGTAATAAAGCAGCCTTAATACTCACCCACCATGACTCAGGGAACTTAGTGGAAGGGGGGGGGAAGATTGTGAGAGCCATGGTGGGGGAGAATATCCAGATATATTGCCCACCTCAGTAACAACATGCAAAGGGGGTGGAACCGGGTTGACTCCTAGGCTATTCACAACCCCCTACGCCGTGGACTGACTCAGACTGCCCACTGAGGAGAAAATCCAACTGATCGGGGACAGGGAAGAGGGAAATAGCAGAATTGGAGACATCAACACATTATTCCCTTATTAAGTGTATCTAATTATGGATAATAAAAAATTAAAAAAGAAGTTTTCCATTTGTGTAATGTTTTATGCTAAATACATTTTGTCATTTTATTAATATATGTCCTCGAATTCCTTATTACATTTACATATAAATATACTATTCTCTTGTTGAAGTTTTTAAGTTTTCAGTTGAAAATTCTTACCTCTTCTCTCTCACATTTATTACTTAGCTACATTACTTAACTTCATTAACAGATTCTTATACATTTTCTTGAGTTTCAAGATCATTAAATTATCAGTCAACAATGTTAAGAGTTTACTATTTTCCATTTTAATTCTATTTAATATCCTCTTTCATTAATTAGAATTTTCAAAATAGTTAAGCTCATTGTGATAGGAAGCATACTTCTTACTCTTGATTGTATGTCAATCTTTTGTTTGTTTTTTTTTCTTGGTTAAGATAAATAGTGTTTTTTTTAAAAATAGAACTTCTTATAATGTTAAAATAGGGTAGAATTCTAATTTTTTGATTTTTAGAACTAAATTTTAAGATTGCTGGTAAATTTTGTTAAACTCTAACTGAAGAATATGAGGTTTATCTTGTAATGTATACTTTTTTAAAAATAATTTTTATGTATTTGTGAGCAGAGAGAGAAAAAGGAGAAAGCCAGAGAGAATAGTTGTGTGAGGGCCAGCAGCGGCTTCAGAAGAACTCCAGATGCATGTCCCACTTTATGCCTCTGACTTTACGGGGCTACTGGGAATTCCAACCTAGGTTGTTAGGTTTGCAGGCAAGCACCCTAACTGCTGAGCCATCTCTCCAGCTCTTGTAACAGACATTTAATTCTAGTGAATTCATCACACATTATTCAGCACTTACTGTGTTCCATAAATTTTCCATTAGTCTCTAGAATCCACATACATAGCCTTTTCCCTTAAAATGCTATTGGATGTGGGCCTAGGAAAATGACTCAGCAGTTAAAGCTGCTTGCTTACAAAGCTTGCTTGTCCCAAGACACCCTTGTGAGCTGAACCCAGTAAGCATCAGTAGCATTTGGTGTTCCTTTGCAGCAGCAAGAGTTTCTGGTACACACACACACACACACGTACATGTGAATGAATAAAATAAAAAATGTTGTAGGATAAATTGGAACATGCAATCCGGTAAAAGATTTAAAGTAATTGATTTCTTATTAATAAACTTCTTTTGCAATATTAGAACATGATTTCTTATAAGGTATTTATTATGATGACATTAAAGTTAAAGTTTTTTGGTAACCTAATTATCTATCACATCACAATGTGAACTTTACAAATTGTTCAAATGGAAAAATAATGATTTATAGTCAGACTTTTGACTTTTCTCATCAAGAAAAATAATGTGTCAATTATAATTAAAAACAAAAGTAAAACTGATAATACCTTACCAAATTTATAAGTCTCAAAAATATAGATTGCTTCCTTTCTTTGTGACTAGGAAGTTGGAATATATAATCATAGTTTATCGCTATCTTCTATAGCATGACTGAAATGTCATGTGTACTGGGTTAAATCATTTTATGATATTATGATTCCATTTCTATTTATCTGAGAGTACTCTGAATCATTTGTAGGGTTTAAGTAGGTATTCCTATATATTTGTTTCAGTTTAATAGGACTTTGATAATTTTATTGTTTCAGTGTTTTTTAGCATGCCTCTTGCTTTATTTTTGAAATCCCTTTTTAATTTATTATTTTAGATGGTATGAATAATTGACCTGTTTAAATTATACCCTCTTGAATAGATTCTTTATATTTTATACAAATTAACTTCAAATATTAACTGAGAAGAAATTTTCTACACAGTATTATGCTAGTCCTTATGAATGATAGTATAGAAAAACTTCTGTCACATAGTTTTAAAGAATTTGCTTATTGTTTTGTAGCTATGGATAAAAATATTAAACAAATTGTAGTAAAATATTTATTGCATAGGATAACATATGGTTTAATATTAATTTCAAAAGTAGTAAAACATGCAAAATATGTTATATATTTACCTTCTTCATGTTTAATTATGCTTTTTCTACCATTATTGTGCCTTTACAATTATTCTGTCATTTGATGCTTAATTTTATTATACTTTTGCAAGACTTTTTAAATTTTTATTTGGAAATACACTGAAAATACAAATGCCATACACATTAATTTACAAAATAATGCCTGTGATAAACTGTCCATTGAAATAAGGCCCTTCCTAGAGTTTAGAGAGACCGCTTCTCTAAGGGTAGATTAACATCATTGCCTCCAGAATCTCTTACTGAAGACCATATCCAGACTTTTAGAACCAGTTACCAAAGAATTAATATGCAAATAATAATACAAAGTTAGCATATATAGTAAAAAGTGAATATTAAGAAATTTTGGTATATTAAGTGAGAAGATTATCATCCTTTGAACTTTCATGAGATTCTATTTCAAAGAGCCTGCTCATTTCAACTTTAGCATTCAGTACATATTTTAACTTACAAACTCGGATTTTGTCATATTTTGTAAAATTTTATCCCACTCAGTTTGTAATAGTGATGTTGAATAATGTTTGTCATAAACTGCAATATTTGCCCCAGTGGAGCTGTTATTCTATTTTAATGCACAAGCAATGCTATTGATTAAGTAATGAAGCTTGTAAACTTAAGGTTTTTTCAGCCACCAATTCTCCATAAGCTCACAATGAGCTTCCTGTGTGGTATCATTTGTCTTAGATCTTATAAAATGCAAATAAATTATTCCCAGAATACTTCCTCTATTTACCCAGCCAGTTCCTATATTGAAGTAACTGTCTTGGTGAAGCTCATATTGGTATAGTGTATATTTCTGGGTTTAATCAAGTAAAGAAGTGGTTGGATGAATATTTAACAGCGTTTTTCATGGATTGTAGATAATCTGAGCTATGGACAATGATGTAATTCTACATAACAGAGTTCACAGAAACAATGTAACTCCAGAGAAAAAAATTGAATTAGACTCAAGATATATGTTTGGGTGTTATATCACTTCAACTTTGTAAGCATATCTAACAATTGTCTATAAAATACTATAGTCTCATGGTAAATGCAGTATTTAAAAAAACAAAGAAATAAGGGTACTATTCAAAGTAATTTGTCTTATATACTTTTTTAAACTTTTCAATGTCAAATTTACCATTCTGTTTCTCTTTGAAGTGTTTTCTTACCTCAACATCATTGCTAGAAATGTTCTAATACTTGTCTTGTAGCACATTTTGCAATATACCTATTAATTCTCCACAGGACATGCTTAAATGAAACAAAGTTCATATAACAACAGCTAATAATAAATTATTTTAAAAGTAAGTAATATCAGACATATGGAATATATGCCACTTGATTATTATTAATTATTAATACTAAAAACAAAAGTGGAATTAATCTCCTTTGTATATTCCTGAAGCATATGCCACAGGCATAGAAAACAGTGAAAGTCTGTAAATACTAACCTGATCAAAGTGAATATCTAGGCCTCTTTAGAGATATCTCAGGTCTATGATTGTGTTTGAGATTAAGTCTAGATATCCATAATTAGTTGGAATGTATATTTCTGCTCAGTGCAACTCCAAATTTCTATGCAATCCATATTGAACCAGTAAACTCTAGCCCTTCTCATTAGGTAGCTTCTTCCAATCCTGAACAAAATGAGACAAATCTCTGTATCTTCCATAAAATCCTTATATCCTTATATCCTGTGATGGTTAGGCTTTGTTGTCAACTTGATCTTTTTAATTTTAGGTGAGTCTTTGAGGATGTTTATAGGAAGGCAGCCTCTCAGTAGGGGGCAGGATGTAAAGAAGCTCAGGGAAGGGAAATGAACATTCCTTCCTGGGAGGGCATGCAGGAATGAAATTTCAGAGACTCTGGAAACCAGCAAATCCGGGAAAAGGGAGAAAATCTCTCTTCCTCTGCCTGTTTTGCTGTTGTGTGTGTGTGTGGTGCTGGTGATGGGTTTCTCTCTGTGCTTGGACCTGTGAAAGGGGGCCAGCCTCTTTCACTATTATGGAACATCCCCTGGATCTGTACCTTCAATAAATCGTTTCCATGAACTGTACCTGGTTTGGAGATTCATCCCAGTGGCGTATGGCTGAGTATGACATATCCCAATCAACTCCCAATCTTCAGACCTTACTAATGATTTTCAGGATAGGTAAACATTCTTAGTCACCTTCCCCTACTTTTTAAATTCTCTAGAGTTGCAGAGTCCATAGATGATTTCCTATACATGTATGACCATTTTATAAGTTTTAATTCCACATCAGACTCCTTCCCCCAACACACATATCAGCAGCTGGGCTCCTCATTACTCTATTGCAAGGAAAAGAAGTAGGCCCTATGCATTCATTGAAGAAATACCAAAATGTTTATATTTACAGTAAAGAAGATCAAGAAATATAGCACCCAAACTGGTTAATTTTGTTTTGCTTTTGTTTTTCAAGGTAGGGTCTCACTCTAGGCCATGACATGAAATTCACTATATACTTTCAGTGTGGCCTTGAATCCTCCTACCTCTGCCTCCCAGGTGCTGGGATTAAAGGCGTGTGCCACCATGCCCGGCCAAACTGGGTAAATTTAAGAGTACTGGGGAAACTAGTATAATAGGGAGGCCTATATAGTTTAGCTGGTACTGCTTCCAGTCATTACTGCTTCCCAACGCTCCATCAGCAACTAGTTCTACCAGGGCATGGCAGTGTGCAACCCCACAACTTCACTGTTGTAAAGGGGTTGATAAAAAAAAAAGAGGTTAGAAGAACCTTATACCCTTAGGTATTACCAAAACAGTAGCAAACTCAGTAGTGAACAGAAGGGTCAAACATTATATCTAGGATGATGGTACAATTCAGAGTGGGACATGCAATTGACTGGCAAATGGACCATGTATTTGGCAAAGAGAATTGAATGAGGAAAAAGTTATATGTGAATTAATATACTTCCACATATCCCTGATTTTGTGGGAGCTGGCTGACACCTATTCTAAGACCTGAGAAGTTCAGGTTGTCTCTCTTTCTGGCCATTCCTAAGGCATGGTGCATGCAAAGAGCAAAGGAAAGGGATCTCACAGACAGGAAATGCCAGGAGATTTGTAAACTGCTTAAAATTTGAATGCAGCTCCTGCCCAAATATATATATCAGTAAGGGCTCTAACATTATTGGCTCAAGATGGTTGAATACAACTTCTATATAACCACTGACTAATCTGTAGATGGTGTAGAAACAGGCTAAATCATTGCTAAAAAGTTTAAATAGGAATTGCAAAACTGAGCAGAGACATCAGAGTTGCACAGCATGGGGGAGACAGACTCCACAGAGTTAGATCAAGTAAGCCCTGAAGAAACAGCCACATAGCAACAAACCCCTAAAAGGGAAAAATTAGAAGCCTAGATTGGTATAATATATAAAATGTCAATTTTCTAGAGAAAAATAATGCAATGAAGCAGGAGTGTGGCCCTACCCAGTCAAAAGAAACCGACTGTAACTTGAAGTCGGGAGAGAGCAGATGTTGTGTTTATAGTCAAAGACATGAAAGTAGTTCTTATAAATATGTCCAAGCAAATAAGAAAACATGCTAGGTGATTGAGTAAAGAGCTATGTGTGCTGGCATGTTTGCAATTCCAGTACTGGGGAGAAAGAGGCAGGAGGAAAGTGAGTTCCAGATTTAGACTACACAGTGAGATCCATGCTAGTCTAGCCTGTATAATAAGGCTCTGTCTTAAAGCCATGATATAAAGTGAAATGAATGCACAGTATCAAGATAAAAGTAGAAATTATTTAAAATGGAACAAGTTTTAGTGTTAAAAATACTATAGCAAATGAAATATTTGTGGACGTTAATAGCAGTTGTGAAATAGCTGAAGAAACAAATAGCAAACTTGATTATAAATGAATATCACCTAACATAAAGTGGGAATGAAGTAAGGAGGATGGCGAACACAACTTCCTGCATCCCTATAATCTATTAACTTTATCAGTGGTAATCTGATCTGCTGCCCCTTGGGAACCACTCTCTGATGTCACTTGGGTTCAAAAACAATCCTTTGAGGATTGTAGTCACAAAACCCGCCTAACTTCAAGATTTAGATTTATAAATTATAATGGATTTACCATAATTTGTCATTACAATTTATAAATCATAAAAAAATTAACTTCATGACACCTAAAGATGTATTTAATCATTAAAAGAAAAAGACCCAATTAGAAGTTGTGAAAATTTTTGGATAAATATTTCACTAAAGAAGATAATGGCTAATAAACACATGAACATGTGCTCATATCATTAACCCTTAGAAAAAGTAAATTAAAACCTGAAGATACTACTTCACATTAATAATAGTTATTAATTTTTTTAAAATAGAGCCATAAGTCATCAGAGAGAGATAGAGAAATTGGAGCTTTCCTTCATTGCTGGTTGGAAAGTACACTACGAGAGTCAACTTGAAAATAGTTTGTGAATTTCTCAAGAGTTGAAATAAATCTGCTCTTAATACCAAGCAATTCCACTTCTAGGTATCTCCCTGAGAGAAATGGAAACATGCATCATATCAATGCACACACATTCATATACATACAGAGTTATTCATGTAGCATTATTCATAATAGCCAGAAGAAATTGTAATCTCTTGAAATGTCATGAATGGATACTGTATTCTATCCAAATACTGTATTAGCTTTCCTCAATAATAATGTACAACACAGGGATATATCTCAGAAACATGTAAGTGAAAAGAGACTACATGTTATATGGTTGAATTTATGGACATAGTCAGAAATGAAAAAGACTAAGAGATGAAAAGCTTCTAGGCGTGGAGTGGGCTTTGACTCCTCAAGATGTGAATGAAATTTGGGAGTGACAGCAATGTCCTCAACTGGGTTGTGTTTATAGTTATTCAGCTCTAAATGTACTTACCATAGTTGGTACTAAGGAGGTTTATGCTATAAAGGTAATGCTGCAATATACTTTTTTAATGAAATTATGCTTATTAAAACTGAAAGAATGTTAACAAACATGGAAGGTGGCATCTTTACTGCATGCCCAATGTAGATGCCTCTAGTGACAAGTCATGTCCATGTCATAGATTTCCTGTTGTTATAAGAAGGTCCGGCCATCTTCTGCTTTGTATGCATCTCTAAAATTCATACCTGTCTGGTTATGAGAAAACACTTAAAAATTCATATTTAAGTAAAATAGCACAAAATATTTAAATATTTCCATTCAAAACTAAGAAGATCATTGAAAATAAATAGTGATAAATTTGTCATAGACCAGAGGAGACTAAAGCTACCTCAATCCAATTAGATATTCTGGATTGGCTTCTTAGGATCCGGGAAAAATAGTAGAAGGACCAGTGTCATCTGAATAAAGGCTGCAGTTTCATTAGAAATTTTTTATCGGTGTTTATTCAGTTTAGACAAATTCAACATCATTTTGTAAGATACTATTTGAAGTTGGTAAAAAAGTATTGGAACTGTCTGTTTTATCTCTGTGGCTTTTCCACAGATCGAATACTGTTCCAAAATAAAACATTAAGATAATGAAAAGGAGTAGGCATTTTACAGGTTATAGACAAATTGTGACTCCGAGTATCTGGATCTTTAAATCTTAATTCAAACTAACTACCTATGGGAAGAATGAGAGAGTGGGGAAGGGGGAGAAATTTTAAGAAAACATTTAAAAGTCAATTATTTTACATGAAAAGAATATTTACTAACATTAAAAAAATTCTTTTATTCTTGAAGTATAAGCCAACAGTGCTTATAAAACATCTTTAATAATTGATACTGACGTACTCATGGATGAAATGATGCAGTGTTAAATATTGTCTTTGAAATTATCTGGCTGAAGGAAAAGTAGGAAGTAGGAAGGCATGCAGTTGAAAAAATGAATGAAGGGCTGTAAGTAGCCATGAGTTCATCTTACATGTTTGAAATTTTCCGTAATTTTTCTAATGGGAAAAAAATCTTTAAAACAAAAGTTTTGTATTTAGCCTTCTGTGCTGACCACAATCAAGGCTTGTATCTTTTAAAAATCAAATGTATCAAAATAAATTAAGTCATGGAAAGGTGAGTGAACTCAAAAACAACCTGAACAAGATAAAATGGGGGCTGAAGAGCTGGGATGACACGAAGAGAAGTGCTGGAATTAGCCCACCTGCTACAATGAGGGGCTTTTTGTTCTTTCCTGAAGTTCTGCGGCCTGGTGACCTGAGCTCCTGCCCATGTGAGGATTTGAAAAGGTAGAATGTGGTCACAGGCAGTCCTTGCTTAGCCTCAGTTTGGGCACCCACCTTGCTTGTTTGTGTTGTTTGGAGCCTTGGTGACCGAATTTGCTCCTTCTCCAGGAAGGCCACGCACTGTCTTTATCGACTTTGCTGAAGGCTCTCTTCATGCAGAAGCATCTTGGTGGCTTTGTAATTGGCATTGTCACTGAGCTGTCTCAGGGAATAATTAGATGTGCTGGCTGACCTATAAACCCTTATGTAGTTTTTGTCCTGATTAGAGATGTCTAGCTCTGGTTGTCAATTTGAATAATGGGCTAAGATTAAACTATGTGACCAAAAATATTAAAGATTTTAGAAACTGAATTGTCAGGAGGATGTTACTCTTGTTGATAACACATGTCTGTAAATCTGCTGTTTCAAAGTGGGTTCCTTGTACAGTTGTGAACTTGGGAAGTTGAAAAGTAGAGAGCAAGGCCAAAATTAGGTCCTGTCCTGATTTTTTCCTCCTTTATCTTACTTGACAGGACCTCAAAGTATTTTACTTTCCTTAATGATGGACCCTTCAAGCAATTCCTACTAAACTGAGCCCCACAATTCAGTGACAGTTAGTGATTTTTTCATGAGGCAGATATAAAGAGGAACAGTATTTATGTCAAAGACAACTGGTCCCACTTCCAGGTCCATCTTTGGGCCAAGATATGTAGTCGCCAACAGTGAGTTGGCGACTGTATTTTTTGAGTCCTGGCGCAAAGCAAGATCCATCTGTTTTGCCCAGCCGTTTGCCTGAGTGCCTCACAATGGTCCTGTTATTAGTCTTATTTTGTGGTCCTTTTTGAGGTTATGTAGAATGTAAATAAACTGCAGTCCCTGTGATGAATGCATCATGGGAATTGTGGTGGTGGTGGTGGTGGTGGTGGTAATGGTGGTGGTAATGGTGGTGGTGGTGGTGGTTAAGTGGTACTGTGTCTCTAGTTCCTCAGTGGCTCTGTTTTCTTTGGATTGGAAAACAGACAGAATGAATGTGTCATCTGGAAGGATACTTGTGACCAAGTTTTCCTTAACAGGATACAAGATGTTATTTTTGAGCTTCATTACCCCCCACCAAAGGAAGAGAGGAAGACAGAGGGAAAGGAGAGAGGGATAGAAGGAAGGTTGGAATGGAGGGAGGTGGGGAAGCAGACAAAAGAGGAAGAAAAGGGAACAAATAGGCAGAAACAAAACTGAAGTCAGAGAAGGAGAGGAATGATAGGAGAGGGAGAATGTTACTTTGTAGATGATTAGGAACTCACTTCATTATATTGATCTCATGGTTTATTTCACTCTACATCTGGTGAATTGAGGAAAAGAAAATCTGAATGAAGTAGTTGTCAATTAAATGGTTTTTACGTTAACGTTGAGCCTGGTTTCTCTCACCACCTTTCTTGGTCTGAGCAGTACAGATAGTCAACCTCACTTAGACATATTTTGTTGGTGAGTAGAACAATGCCAGCTAGCGAATCTGATTTATCTAGAAGTGGGCACCTTGGCTATCTCTGTGTCATTTATGAGGAGTTATTGTTATTTCATATAACATTTGAGCACAGTTATTTTTGTCAGTATCTTTCATGAATGTTTTGTTGCCTTATAAGGATATGTGTGCACTCCCCTCTTCTCATTCAGTTGTCCCTGGTGACACCTTCATAATTTCTGTCTTTACACTGGTGCATTTTTAGTCTAATTCAGACATCTGAGAAGCAGGGGGAAAGTTTAGTCAGTGAGTTTTAAACAATCTAATCCCATTCATGGATAGATTTAGTATGAAATGTTAGCAAGTTTCCATTTACAATATATGTATATGTACATTAAACAGACATTATCCAAATAATTCTTCATGTAGTTCAAAGGAAAAAGAAAACAGATTTGCAAGTGAGCACCAGATGAATTTTCTAATAAGAGGTATAATTTCAGAGGTGATTTATGATTATGATCTTGTATGTGGATATATTAAAATTTGACTTTGCATTATGTGAGGTTGGACATAAACATACCATACTCGGTGATCCAAATATATATTTTCAAACATTACTGCTGTAGAATAAAATAAGAAAGATTAATTGTAATAGCTCCATTTTACATTTAAATATATTTGTTCTAAATACTAATATGTCAGTTATTTAGAGCTAAAAATAGACATGACTAAATTGTACCAGTTGAGGTATTTTTTACTTATCTTATTGATAGATGATACTGTTTGTGAAAGAGAAAAAGAAGGATGTTTTAAAGCCAAAATATTTCTGATGTAGTTAGAGAACTTAATGCCTGGGTTCTTTTTTGAAGATTAAAGATTAAAAAAAGATTAAAGATACATATTTTTTAACCAGCAAGTTCAACTAAGAATTCCCATGGAGGGCTGGAGAGATGGCTCAGCAGTTAAGGCACTTGCCTCCAGTGCCTAAGGCCCCAGGTTCAATTCTCCAGAACCCACATAAGCCAGACCCACAAGGTGGTGGCCCTGGTGTTCTCTCTCTCTCCCCCCTCTCTCTCTCTTTCTCTCTCTGCTTGAAAATGAATAAATAAAATATTTAAAAAAAAAGAATTCCCACGGAAACACCTGCTAATATTCTTGAGCTACCAGTGGCTACATGGTCACAGGAACCCAATGTGATGTGAGGTAGGGCACACTGAACCCACATTATAGACAGTGGCCATTTGTACTGCTAAGTATGTCTGTCTCCTGTGCTCTACCATATGCCTCCCAGCAGTTGTTGGAAAGCACATAGCTCTAACATACCTCCAGTTATCTTTGAAACCATTGTTTTCCTTCTACATATGTTCCAATCCATAGACATCCTGCTTTATCCTCTGGGCTCAGTATTTTCCACGATTGTTAGGTTGTGGAAGTATTGTTTATGAAATTTTTAAAATTTATCCAAATGTAACTAAAATTCACTAACACTAATATTCTAATAAATATTATTATGAAGTCCTTAATATGGAAGCATAGTTGGGGTACTTTTTTTTCAGAACTGCTCCCCTACCTCCTTTAGATACTTTCAGATACCACACCTCCTTTAGATAACTACTCTGGGAAGAGGTTGTCTTTTATTTCTTTTTTTTCTTTCTTTCTGTTTCTTTCTCTTTTTTTCTTAGCAGGGAAAAAAGCTACGCTTGACTGATAATGCATTGCTTTGGATGGTGAAACATTATGAAAGTTTAATTTTTAATTAAATCTGAAATACCAATTATAACTGAAAGAGATTTTAACCTGTTTCTTTTCAGACTGACTGAAGTTACATTTAGAGACTGAAATCATTGCACCTTAAAAACAAAAGACTGTGCTGCACCGAATTCCTGTAAGTGGAGCTTCTTTACTTCCACTGTGATTTGGTACCAACTCAAAAAGGGACAAAAACACTGTTATCCCAGACAGAAGTAAAAATTTGAATGTCCTGGAAAAATACATCTTTAAATGATTTCTGTAAAAGAAGTTACTGCACTCAACATTCACTGTCTTATATTCAACTGAAATGGTGAAGTGTTTCTTTTGGCTGGTGTTAATTTCACTAAGGAAGATGTTATTCACTGTGCATCCCGTACAGTGACACTTGCCCAGTTTGGAAAGATTTGTGTTTTTAATAACCAACTTCTTAAGACATAAAAATTTCTTTTGACTCGAGGTAGATTTTATTTTCTTTTGCATAGTCATTAGAAATGTTTAGTTGTGGTATTGGTGGAAATGGAGAGAAAGTTTATGATGACATCACAAGATTCTGCAGTGTTGAGGACTATGGGCAAAACTAAGTAAAATGCATAATTTTCTGTGTGCGTGTGTTCCTCATTCTGCTCTGAAGCAGTCAAAATAGCACATCTTATGTCTTCCCGTGAGCTACAAGGCTGTCTCTCAGAGCCCATTGTTCCATAAATGCATGTCAGAGTCTACCACAGTCTGGTCTACCCTTATTTAGCTGCTGTTTTGTCAATGTACTTGGAAGAACAATGAACATTTGGGATTTCGATGTCTGAAAACAGGCACTGAATAGATCTGTAGCATGTGAAAGACTAAGACACCCTGGGTAAGAAAGCCGAATTTACAGTTTTCCATAGTTATAGAAAGAAAGAGAATCAAAGGTCATGAAATAGTATAACAAATTCAATATTTTTCATGCTTTAAATCAAAATGTACATTTCGAAAATAAAATCCAGAGTTTATGTCACCTTCCTAAGTGTATTAGTCAGGGTTCTCTAGAAGGAACAGAGTTGATAGAATGGATATATAAAAAAAAGGAATTTACTGAGACAGTAGTCCAATAGTAGCAGTCTGTAGGCCCACAGGTAAGGAACCAGTAGCTGTTCAGTCCACGTAGATGGATGTCTCAGCAGTCCCAATCCAGCCCAGAAGGCCTGATGAATCCCCGGGGAGCGGCTGCTCTTCAGTTCACAATGTGAGGCCGAGGAACTGTGTTCCGATGTCCAGTGAGGGCAAGTCACGAACCAG